>JAYJMG010000002.1:32588-43019 GCA_036873935.1 Stomotoca atra
ATTAGAAGGTTTAAAAATTCGCCGAAGGACTGATAATGTCGGGTGTCTAACAGATATTACAACATGATCCTCTTCCATAGATGGCTCCGGTAGTAATCGTCGTTTTCTCTCGTTTTTTAATGTTAAAGCTAATTCTTCTTGCTGAATCACCTTCTCCTGGTGCCTCATAGTTTCTTTTTTAAAACGTTCTTTTTCTTGATCAAGTTTTAGAGATTCCTGATATGCTTTGTCAATTTCATGCTTAATTTTTACCCTCTCTCGCTGGAACCAATCAAAAGGGTTGACTGTTTATGTGATTCCATCTGTGGGCGGCATGGCAATTTTCCTTTTAGCATGAGAAATGGCTTTTCCTCTAATTCCTCTGTCTGAGTGAGGCCCACAACATCATTAGGCTTCACTTTTAAAGTTGTCATTGAATTTCCCAGGAATTCATCTTCCTCATCAAAACAGATACTTTCCAAAGCAATCTCGTGTTTTTTTGGCTTTCGAAAACAAATATAATCTTGGTTTGGAACGGTGGCTAGTTCAATATATTTTTCTAAAACAAAGTCATCATTAACGAGTTTCTCATCGAATGAACCAAGATCATATTTGTAAAATGTTGGTTGTTCCATTTTTTTATTAGACTTGATGAAGATATCCACTGCTTTTTCTATTATCACATATTTGATGATTCATGAAATTTATCATCACCACCTTTCTTGGTTTGAACATTTTTGTACTTTCTTAGGTTGATATCATAATGTAACCACCTAAGCTGTACACTGCGGTCTCGTGATGGTCTCTTTGGTGTGACTCTCTCATTCCTCCTTATAGCTGTTTTTAATGCCTCTATTTGCTCATCAGAGCCAATGTTATCATGTAGTGTGAAAGCTCTTAAAGCAATAATATCACCCTTTGCTGTTAATCCAAGATTCCGTAGCTCATCATCAGAAGCTGAATTAATTGCTGTCTTATCCATCTAAAAGAAAGGACAGCAGACAGTGAAAAAACAACAACAGCCAGAGAGCAGCAGCAGCAGCAAAAAAAAAAAAAATGCATATACAGTGTAGTAGATAAGTTCTACATGCTCCATCTCAAAGATCTCTGAGGTATTGATGGTTGGTTAGTTGAAAGATGGGAGGTATTACTACTAAACATTCCTTCTCTTTTTCAAATCGTGAAGCAACTGCATCATGAACACCGCGAGCAACAAGGAAATCCATTATCTGTAAAAGAAAAGATTAACAACTGAGCATATACATAATGATTCCCATCTCGTTAATCATGTAGCCAAATGTATGTAAGCTATATAAAACGTTCAACAGTAAAAAAAAATGACACTTACGCGATGAAAATCATCCATTTTCTTGTTTTCCTGCTCTGCTTTCATTGCTTGATGCGCCATTTTTGTTTACACCGACTATAGCTAGCCTTTGTTCAAGTATCTTAATGACAATAGTGTATGAACAAGGCTAGACTAAAAACCATGTCTTTTTTCTTTAGACGTACTTTTTTTCAAAAAAAAAACCATGCCTTGTTTCTTTTTTCTTTAGGCGTACTTGAAAATACTTGAAAAGCTTGAAATACTGTGGAAATACCTTTTTTTGAAAAAAAAGCATGTCTTAGTTTTGGCACATACATGCCACTGTATGATTTGTCATAAGAAATAATTTTTTAAACAGGTTAATTGAATAAAAATATCTCAAGAAAATATTTTTTGTTGCACCTTAAAGTGAAAGTCAAACAACAGACAGCCATCGAGATAGGTCCAGATGTAAATTTCTAAACATGCTGAAATAGGAAAAATTGGAGTTATAAAAATATTTTTGCCACTGACCAAGCCTACAATAGTATATACATTCAGGGTTGGGTAACGACAAACAAACAGTTACAGTCAACCCCAGCCTTAGCTACAACACTTCCAACCATCAAATAACTAACTTCAGGACTATAACTTCCACAACTTGGCTGACACTAAAAATAATATAGGACCTAATAAGATTTATATATTTAAAAAAAAAATTATAGGAGTTCACGGTTACGCTATGCGAGCTGGGTATATAATCAGGGCAAACACAAGCAAAAAATCAAAACAAATATATAATGGCAAACGGTGGTGAAATGTGGAAGAAAAAAGTTTGTTTTATAGCTTTGGTAACTCTTTTATTCAGATATGACCTGTCAGAAGGCTGGAAATAAACTCGTTTTTTGTTTTGATTTTTTCCCTGTTTACCAAGCATGCATTAACAGTGAACTCCTCTTGTACGACCTAGAGAAAATAGTCAAACGCCCCCACACTATCCACAATATTTTTTGTGACTCTGTGTAAAGAAATGATTTCCAGTTCCGACAGCAGTGCTGTAAAATGTAAACAATCAAGCTATAATAATTATTTTTGAAATGTAAACCATCAAGCTATAATTTCCATCACCAAGCGCAAACAAACAACCAACAAAAGCAGCATTCGCAAATTTCATTCGACTGCATGCAAAAATCTAGTCTAGCTTTGTTTTCAAAGAAAGAAGTGCTTCATCAGAGATTCCTAATGCCTATTTTTGTACAGAAGGTGCAGAAAGTGAGTACTTGCATAAAATTAAATACTAATCAGCAAAAACATATCTATGGTGTGTAGCTAGCAGAAACTCTCAAAAGATAAGAAATATGATATCCGACAGAGTGCAAACTACGAAAGTTATTATATACACTACTTTCCTTTTTTTTGATTCTGTTTTCCATGATTTTCGTTTCTGGCGCTGTTTGCTTCTCTCTTTTCTCAGTTGCTTGTACTTTAGTTGTTTGGCTGCCGACCTACTTTCGTTTTACCATAAAATGCAGGAATACAACAACAAAGCTATAACAACGACACAGTTGTATGTACTCATCGCACCATTTAGTCGAAGTTTTAAGCTGCAACTGCCACTAGAAAAATCTTTAAATGTCACAGACTTTTGAAGAAAAGTAGCCAGGGGGCAACGGAACTGTATTATTTTGTAATTCATCTTTAAAAGTATGTTACTTGTCTAAATAAACCTACAAATTAATAGACTTTTTTATTTTCATTGTAAAACATGAAAAATACAGCATCAATGTATCTGCTTTAAGTTTATTTTCTAAACAAAACTTTCAATTCCCCCGACTTTTTTTCCCACCTAAATTCAAAGTTGCGGCAAATTGGAAAACAAGTCCTGATAAAAAATATCTTACAAAGACGTCTAATTCTGGTCTTTTAAAGACCTCTAAAAGACATCTTTTTAAAAACTGCACCAAAAGTTGATCTTTACCAGTTGTCTTTTAGACGTCTAAAAGACGTCTCAGGCAAGACATCTTGAAGAAATCTAAAAAACGTCTAAGCGAGACGCGTCTTGATCAAGACGTAATTTAGACCAAAAAAGATGTCTAAAAGACATCTTGTGCCTGCTGAGTTAAAACTGCTTTAGTAATCAAAATCTCGTTTTTGTAATAACACAACTTGGGTTTAGGGTTTCCTAAATCGATTTCCATACAAAACTATAGCAAAAAAAGGAAATGCTTTTTTCAAAAATTTTCGGCAGGAAATAATTCCGGATAACTCAGAATTTCAGACGGATCAATATTTGGACAAAAAAAAATCCGAAATTTTGTCACACCAAAATTTCTGGGTATAATGTATCAGTGTCATTGAATCATGAATTCATGAGAGCTAGAATGTGTCGCACAAAACACATTGAAGACATGAAAAGTTAAGGAAAGCTGCAGTTAGAAGCAAGTGAAAGAAAAAAAATAGACAGCGTTACTGAAATCATTTGGCCTCCTTTTGTTGTCAGGACAATAACCACTGAACATATATCAGTTGTTCAGTGCAACATGTAAAAAAATTCTGGGACTTTTACCACCTACACAATCACCAAAAATTCTCTGGAGAACAGAAAATAAATAAAAGGAGATTCTTGAACAGACGGAGATGCAAAAATAAATTCCTTTTCACTTTCCACTGGAGGCATATTTGGCAATAACACTTTCAAGTGAAGTAACTGGTAATGTACCTAGCTGTAACAGTAAATATATCAGACCTGTTTTTCTGCTGACTTTCCAAATGATCCAAAAAAGGAATCCTAATGCTTACCTTAAAGTTAGTGGAAGAACCATCAACATCTGGATTAGACCTATGCTGCTGTCACCTACAAATTCTAGGTCTGTGTTCCGATCAATCAACAGATTTAGCCACATTATTTGCTTCTTTATACCATTCCTGATGATATTCATCCACTTCATTTCAAAGGGTTGATATTGTACTATTCAAGGATTCCATCATGTCGAACCATCAGCAATGTCAATTGTTTCAACTGAAGAAGCTTAAATTAGTCCTGGTGATTACAATACACACAATAAATTCCAAATCAGTAACAAGCTTAAGTAAACTAGCTGTTTTTGATGAAGTGTCATTGTTAAAATCTTTCCTTTCATTAATACTCATGTGTTCCAAAGCATTCACAACAGCAACAAACAATTCCTGAAAAAGATCTAATCCAGAAATTCTTTATAGTGAGGGCTGTTAGCACGCAAAATACCCTTGATACTTCAAATTTGGACACAAGTGCGAAACTTGTTTCGTGCGTATTTTCAGTCCTAGTTTCCTAACTCAAAAAGATTCAACTTTAAATTTCCTTTCCAATGATGTATAGGATGTTGAAAATTTGTAAAATTAATTTTGCCCAAAATCGGATTAATACCAGATACTGAGTATTTTTACCAAGTTTCACACTTGTGTCCAAATCTGAAGTATAAATGTGCTAACAGCTCCCACTATTAAGCCACCTTGTTCTACAGACACAATTTCTTATGAGATGAGTCAGGACAAAATTTTTTGACATTTTTTTCCTTGGATAAGAGATATCTTTTATTTGTTTCAGGAGGATTTTAACTGACAGGATTGTACATGATTCAGCAAAAGTGAGTAAAGCATGCACATCCTTCCTATTTTTATTATAGGTCCTATTTGCCAAAAATAAGTGAAATCAAGGACCGCACCAGATAACGTTCAAAGCCAGTTTCCCACTATTTAGGCGCAATATTTCGTGCGTAACAGAAGCAGCTTTTGTTATTTAATTGGTAACGTGACGTGCCACATAGAAGACCGGGAAAAGGTAGCCAACTTTGCACAAATGCTCACTTCTGAGATACACGGGTCTGTGGGGCACATGCCCCTTTTACCACACCTTAGATCCGCCACTGATAAAACACAATCATTTCTTTTCTAAAGATTTCTATTGTTAAAATGTGTGAAAAAAACACACGTTACTTGCGAATGATTATTATATTTTCTGTAAAAATGTGTCGCATCATCACCATCTGCATGTTTTTCACAGCATGCAGGTGATAAATCTTTAGACAAACCTGATGGCTGTGTTTTTTCATCAGATATTTATCTTTAACGAGTTTTAAGTCTTCTCAGCTTTTTTTAAGCCCAAAATGAGTAACACGTTGATATAAAAATTATCTCGAAATTGAAAAAAATGAGAGGACTTGGAGCTTGCAGAAAAAACATGTTTTCAAATTTTTAAGCCAGGTACAGGATCTTAATGTATAGCCATAAACTACATTTGGATGCCAAACGCCTTCCTTCTCCTTACCATTTGTGAGAATTTTTTGCGACACTTTTCTGTGTTAAAAGAAACATCACCTTCTTTATTCACTCATGGAATATTCTTAGTTAGGCTCCACACAAACGGAACATTCTAATACAGGAAAGGAGAAATATGTCTACATAGTAAAGTATGAATGGGAACTTCACATCATGATATATAATGGAGCCAGCGACTCCTGACACTTAATATGAGAAGTTGGTATCGGTGTTATTCCCGATTCATAAATCTCATCTGCGTATTCTCTCACCATTGCATCAGTGATGTTGTAAGCACCTCTCACTTTAAATTCTTCTTCTTAATTCTTCAATTATTTCACCCCTTAATCGACAGTTTGATGGCGCTAGTCTCATCGTTTGCCCAACACTCCAATTTCTTAATAACATCATGCTTGAAATTGACAGTGCTTACAAGGAATGATCGTATGTTAACATATGCCTCCAAAGATGTGTCTTGTTCATCGTAGCCTTTATCATGCATAGGTGGATAGGTAGATGCATAGGTATATTTTGCACCTTGTTGTAGTATGCGGGTTAATTCAAAGCATGAGGTACCCCATTGCGCACAGATGTGTTTAATAGGTCTTTTTTATGTTTTGTTTTTTTGTATTTTTTCCTTGTTTTTTTTGGTTGTTTTTTTATCAATATCGTTATTATTATTTTGTGCGTGTGTGTGTGAAAGGCAGGCATTTTCTTTATTTTAAATTGACACCTTGTTACAGTATGCGGGTCAGTTCAAAATATGGGGTACCCCATTGGGTTAGGATTCCCAGCGCCTCCGAATTTCGTATTCGCCATGAGAAGCTTCGGGTTGCATCCACTTGAAGTTTTATACTTCAAGGGAAAAACATAACACAGAAGAAACGTTCGCATTTTTTTGCGAATTTTGGCAAATTCGCGAAAGTTTGATACTGCAAAATATTTTATTTTTGATTATTCGCCAAAATTTATTCCCGAAAGTTAATTCCCTAAATTTCACAAGTTTATCTCCTCGTCAAAGTTTTTTCCCTTAGAGTACAAGATTTGGATATGGTTATTATTATTATTATTATTATTATTATTATCATGAATGTTTACCCAGGATAGCCTCTTCAGTGCCTGTTGGCTCTGCTATCAATGAGGGTCCTGCGCGAGCGAGGTCTTAATCGTATTTGAAGCTCCCATTTGAGCTACGGAATTCACTCCGCTCGACTCAACAACCCTGAAGTAATTCCCCGTTGGTCAGGATCCCACGAGCAGGTTCAAACTCACATCCTTCGGAAGAACAGGCTCCTTATAGCTAGATTACAGATGCACGCCGCCACATCCGCCGTTAGTCGTCATCCGTTAGCCCTGCATAGCCGAAAGGAGCGATCATATTGATCAAAGCAATAGACGATTTCGGAGATAGGACGCCATTATGAATGTTATTTCACAGTGGGGAAAGTTGGACTTTGACCGGGAGGTCAAACCGAGCAAAACATTAGGGAAAATAATGCCGCTGGGATCGAGATTTAATAGCTGAGTAAATTTGCATGCCGCACATGGTTTTTATCCCTCAAAATTTTCATTCCAAGTTGAACAACCCACCATGCTCCTTTTTTTATCATTGATTAACTGGATTTCTTAATTCTAACCCCAGATATATCTAACATTTTTTTTGCGAGGGCAAGAAGAGTCTTGCTTTTATATTCTCAATAGGCATAGTTAGCTAAGTATGCAGCAGGTGAGCAGTATTTGTGGTAATGCACTCCACCGGATCAAATTTTACTACACTAGCTATGCAATAGTGCCAAGAATTTTCCGTTGCTGCGGAGGGTGATCAAAAAATAATTTTTGCATTTGTGGAATAAAATCAATGTTTTGTGAAACCCAAGCGGGAAAAAAAATTCAGTGTTAGTTCTGCATGGTTCATTTCAGTTTACAGATTACCTAAGTGTGCGCGGTTAAGCACAACAGGGCGAAAAGTAGTACTTGTGGCTCATGCATTTTCCGTTAATGAACTCGGCATAGGAATCATTCAGTCATCTAAAGAACAGCGAAAAATGTTGAAGGAAAATTATGCTCTCAATCTTCCAGATCCTAAGTCAATTGCACCAGAAAATCTAAGCAGTGATGTGACACAATGGCCATCAATAACTCTTGGTAACATTTTTTCTTACATTTTGAAGAAGAAAGATTTCGATGCGGATTATATTGGTAAATATAAAGACCAAAAAGCATACTCATTTTTCGACAGCGGTTTTGTCGGAGAAATAAAAACTTACAAATTATCTTCCAGAAAAAACATGACATTTATTTACTGTGACGTCAGAGCTTCACAAACAATTCTACGGCAAATGAAAACACAAAAATTGTGTCCGCATGGTGTTCATGCATGGCTGGTGCTTACGAGGCTTGCAATTATATTATCGCAACGATGTTCAAACTGGAATATGCTTACAGAATGGAACAGAGCAACAAAAAAAGAAATAACAGCAAAACTTGTATCTGAGTTAGGCGTAAGAAAAAAACTTGGCACTTCAGCTGAAAATCAACCAGACGAATGTTCACGTGAAGAAATACGAATACGTCATTTAAAAGAATTCGATTCTCGTATTCCAAGTCACAGGACACTGTGTGCTGAACATAGTACAAAATTTCTTCAAAGTTTGTCAGAAATCAATTCTAATGCAGTGATATCTAAGTCAGTAGAGGATCCGTGTTGAGTGACCATGCTGATCACACATGGCCTGAGTTTTCAAAATCCATGAAGCCTTGTGTTCATATCATAGGCTGCCATTTTGGTAGGATTTTGTGTGATGTTTTTGTTTACATTGTAAGCTACCATTTTGCTTAGAATGGTGGGTTACCATGTTGTCATGTCATGATGTCATCATGTTGACATCTTCAGTGTTTTTGTTTGCATGGGGAGCTACCATGTTGTCTCAATCTTGTTTTGTTTTTTTATTCTGTTTTTTTACATGCATACTTTGCTTATGCATGTGTGTGTATAAAAGACAGAATGTTTCTTTCAATGTTTTATGATGTAACTATGTTAACATCCCTACAGATTGTTGGCATAATTACATTTCACACTTTTTATAATTGCTATTGTTGCACTTTATTACATTTAATTGCAGTATATAATATCATGTTTGAAGCATTTTTACTCACTTGCACATTGACTTTCACACAGTAAACACTGTCAGTCATGTGTTGTGTCAAAGTCAATTCAAATTAAAATATTCAAGTGAATATAATCAATCAATTATTTTATACATCAAGCTTTTTCTATTTACTCAAGTTTTCCAGTGTTTTGCTTGGGCATGCTGGTAAGAATATTAGTTATTATTTGTTCACATTTTTGCTCATTTATCAGCCATCTTGGTTATTCTAGCTTTTGCATTTCATGTCTGTGTGCTCATTTTGTTGAATTTATTGCTTGTTCCAGGCTAGTGTTTGCCTAGTTTTCCTTGTTGTTGTTGCATTCATTGTGGGTGTGGACTAGATGGTTTGGATTTGCTAGAGACTGTTTTTCTACTGTATATGCATCTTGTTTTCTTTACATTTTATCAAACATAATTAGTAAATTTGTTAAATTTTCTAATTATAGTTTGAACGCGTATCATATCAAAGTATCACATCGTCAATTTGTATGACTTACCATATACTTGTTGAAATAAAGCTTCAAACTTCAATTTGTGTTACAAACATACCCGTCTGAAAAACTGGAAATAAGGGTAATCCCACAATCCGTCTGTCGCACCACATTGCCCTGTGTCTGAAGCTCTCATGGAAAATATCAGTAAGCAAACATTAATGAAAACCCCAAATGCTAATGGAACTGATCTCATAAAAGCTTTCATGGAGGACATATCATGTCGTTGGATGCAAAACTTATCGAAAAAGTAGAAAAAGGCACACATAATAATATAAATAAGTATATGGCATATAAAAATTGTATATAATTCTAATTTTTCTGATTTTTCTGATTTTTCTAACTTTGTGTTTTCTATTTTTCTATTGTCTAACTCTTTTTATCGCTCCAGTTGGTCATTACATCTCTTACTCTTGGACTGCCTTATTCCAATGTATCTATTTTGACCAAGCCATTGACAACTACAGTTATTGTCTAATCTTTTCCTCCACTTTGAAAAGAATTCTGGACGGTGGTTTGCCTTTTATTTCATTTATACGGTATGTGCAGTCGCATCCTGCATTTCTATTTATGTGAATATTATGTATAATGTCTTAAAAGATGCATTGATTTTATATAAATAAGTATATGGCATATAAAGATTGTATATATATAATTTTAATTTTTCTGATTTTTCTAACTTGTGTATATATTTTTCTATTTTTCTAACTCTTTTTATCGCTCCAGTTGGTCATTACATCTCTTTGGACTGCCTTTTTCTAATGTATCAACTTTCACCTAGCCAGTGACAACTTCAGTTATTATCTAATATTTTTCCTCAACTTTGAATAGAATACTTGATAGTGGTTTGCCTTATTTTATTTATGCAGTATGCAGTCTCATCCTGTAATTCTATTTTATGTGTTTATTTATATGTATAATATCTATAAAAATTATTTGATTTGTATAAATAAGTATAGGAATGACATATTAAAATTGTTAATAATTCAATTTTTCTAATTTTTCTAATTTTTCTATTTTTGTGTATTTTGTGTATTTTTCAAATTTCTAACGTCTTCTGACATATTTGAAACCATATACTATACTTATCTTGTGTGACTGCCTTCTTATTCAACTAGTCAGTAACAAGCCTCAAGCTACATGTTGTCCTGGAAACTTTGTGTTTTGTGTATTTGTGTGGGTGTGTGTGTTTTTGTTCTGCTTTTGCTTT
>JAYJMG010000004.1:0-10667 GCA_036873935.1 Stomotoca atra
TAGCGAATTTGCGCATGCGCAAATTTATTAAAAAAATATTGGCAGATAGTTTTGCTCGATTATTAGCGAAAAATCTCGTTTCAGATTTTGTCCTCTTTTTTCTAGGCATACCACCTTAATTTCGCAAGTGAAAAAAATCGCATTTCGCGAGTATATCGTTTTCGAATTTGAGGTTTTTGTATATTTCTCGGACATATCTTTTCGCAAATTCGAAGTCTCAAAACACATGCTTTAATTCACATAAAAAATCAACTAAAAAATACCTATGGGTGGGTATAATATGGCTTCAGTAAAGTAAAAGTCGTTATTAAAATAACTGAACAAATCACGAAGAAAGTTTATGGAGAAAGTTTACTTCCCCACTGCCTGTGAATTCAGGCCGAATTAGATTTATTCATCTATTTATAATTAGCCAAATTAAAAGAAAGAAAAGAAGAAAAAAAAAATTAAAAGAAAGAGGGCATTTATTTTTTCCATGATGCGCAAAGCTTATCAAAAGATAGAAACAATAAGGCCACCCCGTGCCAATATATCGGCGCACAATGAACAGCTTGCATATTATTGACTTGTTTGTGTCACGTGACTAAACGATGATTCGGATAGGTGTGAATAAAGTTCTTACCAACAGTGACAACCTCTCCAACATCGTGTTACTGGCTAATTTACTTTATTGCGACCAATTAACTGCAGTGTACATCCAGCAGTATTCATTTTTTGAAATCCGTTGTATTATCCATATTGGAATGAGTACAAAAGATAAATTCAACCCCATTTTTAGGCCGTTTTTCTCATTGAATCCTCGCAGAGCACAACGATAAAACTGAGGGTCCTAGGAAGTAGCTTGCCTTTTAATGTCCTGCTCTACCGGTAACCAAGCCTGTTAAATTGCTGATCACTCAATCTCGTACGAAAGGGAAACATTCGCCCGAGCGGGCGGAAGGATTTCTGCCTGGGAACGAACTTAGTAAAAGCTATCATTGGACAATTAATGAACTTAGTAAACTAGTACAGGGGGTAATAAGTCATTTTAATTAATTTATAACAATTATAATTTATAATAATTAATAATTTTGGCCGAAATTTGGTCCAAACTCCCAGTTTTTGGCCTCACTTCGAAAAACCACCCTCGGAATTGAAATCAGCACCCTCGAATTGTTTCAGGTGCAAATTTCCAAGTAAAACGGAGCATTTTTTAATTTTTATCAAAACTAGGGTCCGAACCCCCAGTTTTTGGCTACCTTTCGAAAAACGACCCTCGGAATTAAAATCAGCACCATCGAATTGTCCCAGGTGCAAATTTTCAAGAAAAACGGAGCATTTTCAAATTTTAAGCACATTTGGGCCTATTTATTACGTCATCAATAGGCGTGGTCAAAAAGGTTTGCTTAATTATCAAAGGACTTATAGAACTGATACCATCTGCCAAGTTTGGTGGCTAAACAATGTTTCGTTGAACAGATAAAAACTGCCAGTATCAAATTTACCCAAATATTGACGTCATGAATGGGCGTGGTAAAAATTAATACAATTTGAACGAAGTACTAGCAATAATGATGATGTCTGTCAAGTTGCATATTGTAACGATGTTTCGTTTGGAAGATATGAGCTTCAATGCATTAAAGTTATTGCAACTACCAAAGTGCTTTTATATATCACAACTTTCTTCTCCGCCTCTCCGCAGTAAATGTGCCATTTTAAGTACTCTTTAAGTAAGCTAGAACAGACTATGTATCCAGGGAAATCGGGGTATGTTGTTGGAGAAAAAACCCAGTAATAGAAGGTTTACGGAGATTGCGCTAGGACCCTATGTTTGCAAGCGAAAAGCGTATTGATCCCATTGAAAAGAGCTTGAAAAGCTGATCAAAATAATGTATAGGATTGTTAAGTTTTGACGAGCGGTTGCGAAGATATAGCGCGTGTCAAAGATTTTCCAGTGACGTTATAATGGGTAGCATGATCCATATATGATCCGTGGGTAATGTGAAACCCTTAAGACGTCAGTTATTCCCCTTATTTTCCGAGATACGGAACCCAAATTTAGGGGTGCAATGCAATGACGTCAGTTATTTTCACTTCTTCACTAAAGCGGCAATACACCGGATGACGTCATCTTGAGACATTCCCGTGTCGAACGCTAACTTATATGCCGTAGCCGAGACGGAACTTACCAATATCGAGCCCTCCAATGGAGATTTCAGTTGTAACATTAATGGCGGATTGAAAATTCAAGCCTTGGTAGGAAAATATTACACGCACTTAAATGCCAAATGTACTTCGCTTCGCTCCTTAAAAAACCAAGAACGCAAGCCGAAATCTAACAACTAATCACGAGAAAATGATCACAAATTACGGTAAATTTAATCCCTCTAAATACCCTGCTCAAAGTATCTTTTACATTTTTTGCTTCCTTCTGACCGTTTCCATTCTACTCATTTTAAAGCGTAGTCTTAAATTTGAAACAGCTTTTATTCATTCAAACTATGCATGGAACTTGTTTTTAACTGTAATCCAATTTGATTCGATGGATCTTTGATTGACTGTAAGCCGACTTTAGCTGACTCTGGATGATTCTATGTGGCTCTAGGTAGCTTTGACAGGCTCAAGGTGATTCTAGGTGATTCTAGGTGATTCAAGGTGGCTCTAGGTGGCTCTAGGTAATTCTACCTTTTAGTAACACCAGATTTTGGAATATTGGTTTGAATTATTTTTGAGTGTTATTTGACAACATGGGACAACATGTTAGGAGCTTGTTCAAACTGAACACTGAACATGTTTGGCCCTGCTTCAACTTGCAAATACAACAGAATTCGTTCAAAACATTTCAAAATTATAAAGAAGGTAAACAAAATTACCTGAACACATTTTTTTTCAAAGCTCTTAAGAAACCTACAACAAATAATTGGGTAATTATAGTATTTGGAACCCATTTGGGCTAAATGCAGAAAAAGTGCAGAAAAGGCGGCTAGCAATCAATAATTATCAAAAGACTTTCTAAACCCCCGTTTTGGTCAAATTTTTTGGGTAATATTAGTAATTAACACCCATTTGGGCTTCTGTTTCATCTTGTTAATGTAATATGAGCCACGAAATACATTTTCCCAGAGTCAGAAAAAGTACAGAAATGAGTGCATTTCATAAGAAATTTAGTGACAATCGAAGAAGGTGAAACCACACCAATACAATATTGACACTGATATATGGTGGGGAACAAGGAGAAAAAATGAGATAGAAGATGAGGAAAACTATCCGAGAATATCTACCAGAGAAACTTAAACCACGAATACACATTTTTTTTTATAAGAATGCCTTAATTTTTGCTGAGCCTCGATGTTCTTAAGAAATTTTCGATTCTGAGCCTGATATATTCTTAAATTATTCTTATATAACGACAGAATTGTCACTTTAATGGACATTTTAGCATTTCTAACAAAGTGGCAACCATTCTGATACCTGAAGGTATATTCTACACTGGAAATTCAGCATTCAGCTAGAAATCTGATAAAATCTACATGAGCAAAGCGAATATATACTGTAGACTTTTGCTTCAGGAGTTTTTCAAAAAAGCATGAGAGTTTTCTCAACTTGAAAAAGGTTTGAACCTATGAGTATTATTCTTAATTTATTCTTAAATCTTAGCAGATTTGAGCCTCATTATTCTTATAAACTATATTCTTATAAAAAAAAGCGTGTAGCATACAAAGCCACTAAACTATACAATAAGTTTAAGATAAGCGACAGCACTAAATTTCAACACAAACGCAACATCGTTTATCTCAATGTTCTGATACTTCTCGTTAATCTATTCATTATTAACCCTTTTGCCCGCAGAAACATTATCATTTTTTAGTGTATTTATTGTGAAAGTTGGGGTGCATAAAATTTCAGCTTCATCAAAAACACTTACCTCAGCGTTGATTAAGAGTTTGTTACTGCTATTTTTTACCATTTGGTTTGAAAATTATTGGTGGCTTTAACATGCTTTTTGAAATATTTTTAAGTCGACATACAGTATTTCTTGTGTAAATAAAACAATAAAAAATCTTCAAAGTTGCAGTTGCGCAGCGTTAGGTCTTCGTTATATTTGCATGCAATACATAAGTCTGAAAAATTGTACGCAAGTTGTCTGCACGAAGCAATGAAGTTTGAAGGTTTGACACTTTCTATAAACAACATAAAGCATTGTTCACTAATTGCATCGGAGTCTTCTCATTGGCTACTTCAGTATTCGATGCTTTGCGTATATTAGTTCGAATGTTTTCAACACTTTCAAACAGCTGATCATATTTTGTGCTCAATTTGCTCAGAAAATTTTACGGTCTGGTGATCGACTAATTATTGCCACCTGGCTGGGGTCATTAGTGATAATCATAAACCTATCAATTTGAATGTTGTAATTATGCCGAAAATGCAAGAAAAGTCTGCATTTTCATTCGAAGCAATTTCGCTAAATTTTTTCTTCTTTTTTTTGTTGAACATGTCTATATTTCAAGGAATATTGTCGAAACTTTTTGTCCACAAATTTTCAGACCGAAGTCGCAAACTAGGTGTGATTATGCCCAAGGCCGGCATCTCTATGCAGGCATTTTTCAAATGAAAATTACTCACGCTTGAAAATCAGTTGAGCATATTTTCAATTTCCTCAATATCTCAGTGTTTTAATCGAAGCAATGCATCATATGCGCATTGAATTGATCTCCTCTGATCACCACGCCTAAATGAATTTAAATGATTTTTCATGAATTGCAGGTATTGTGTGAGGCACTCATGTGTGAGATATGTAATTTCAAGCGCTTCTCACATCTTTAAGAACACAATAATACTCATTCTTCATAGAGTATTGGAATAGGTCAGACACATACACAGATTAACAACAAGGTAAGAACATTTTCATCAAGAAAAAAACTTTGTTCAAATACTGATTACAGCTACTTGGTTCTTTTTTGTGTTGCCTAATATTATTCTTTTCTCTTTTATAATTGCATAACTTTTTATTCTTGTATTCTTTCATTTCAATGATTTTAATACATTTGGTTGCACTTTGTTTGGAATAAAAAATATTTTTTCTTGATTCAAAAATTTAGCAATTTATAGTAATAAAGCAATCAAGACTTGTAATCACTCATCAAGAAAATTCAGATAATGTAAAATATATTATGCAAAGTGTTTCCGCACCTAAAAATTCTTTTTGTATTTATTTCAAACTTACAATGTATTTATCCTAAGTTCTTAATAAAAGCTGTTAAAAATATTTATTACGTACCACGAATATACATTTCCATATTTTTCACTTGAAAATATCAAAATAGTAAAGTTTCGATTTGAGTAAGAGTTGAATTAAATATTTTGCTTCTCAAATATAATTTCATGCAACCATAAATCTTTCCAAGCGACAATCACCAGTCACATGCATGATCAATTTATTTATTATTTTTCAATATTTTGCAACGTGTAAGTGAAATTAAATCTAATTGTTATCTACTTCGTGCTAATTACTTTTTATTATTCATTATTTACTATTTATTTTAGATAATCTGTTAGTATAAATATGGATACAAAGTTAATAGTTCTTTTTGCCATTGTTGGCGCCTGTATGGCTGGACTCCCAAGACACAAGGGTAAGCCGATTTTAAATTTGCTGTGATTATTTGTGATACGTTGTACTGTATTCCTTTTGAAGACCAATTACTCACGATCAAAATTTGACAATTCATCTTTTAATATTTTTTTTCGGCACAAGTTTTTCTTTACAACTTAGTTTGAAAAACCATTAATCTTTGAAACAATCTTGCTTATAAATCAACTTTCTTTTTAAGATTATTCTGTATAAATTTTCAGAAACTTCAGAAAACATGATTATTTTGCTCCGAAAATTTAGAAGCAGGAATATGTTTCTCTTTTCTTTTCTTTTTAATCATTTTTACTAAACAGATTTAATTTTCAACAATTTTGTGACTGAAAAAGTTTACCGTTAAAACTGCTGATTCAACATTTTGTGTTTTACATTTTCATGCTTCATTTACTTTTTTAAAAATGCTACCTGCTGTATGTACTCATATTGCGCATGATAGCCATAAATAACTCGAATGAAATTATAAACAAACCACTGAGAATTGTTGAGATATCGATATCTAAAATTTTATTTTACATGCTTTTATACTACTTGATGTAAATTACTAATTTTTGACAATTTATATAGTGCTATAATTATTTCCAATAGTAATTATTTTAAATTTGATCCCATTTCTGTTCTAGACAAACGATCACCATCTGCTTGTTCTCCACCATGTCCATCATTCTGTGCTCCAGCATGTCAGCCCGTATGTTGTGTGCCAGTAGGACCACCACCCCCACCACCACCACCAGGACCACCAGGTGCACCAGGACCTCTCGGAGCACCAGGACCATCTGGACCTAATGGACCACCCGGACCACCAGGACCCCCAGGACCTCCCGGACTCCCAGGACCACCAGGACCAGCAGGAGCCCCAGCTGGACCAGCAGGACCACCCGGAGGCCCAGGACCAAACGGACCACCAGGACAACGTGGACCACCAGGACCACCAGGACCATCAGGACCAAATGGACCACCAGGACCACTCGGTGCTCCAGCTCCACCTCCACCACCTCCACCACCACCACCATGCCCAGCTGTCTGTGTAACTCAATGTGTCCCATCATGCCCACCACCATGTTGCCCACAACAGAAGAAACATTAAATTCAACCTTGGAAAGTAAAGATATGATTAACGTTATCATATCTATTGGAACTCTGTTCATCCATCAACGTTTTATATGAAGATGCTTGTACTGATGAGCAGTCTCTATGAGACTCCAAAAATCTTACATAGAAATCTATTTTTGTAATTTCACCCTCACTGGTAACGATTGGTTGCAATACTCTGTATCCATGATGTAGCTTTTTCAGATGGCAAGGCCTAAATAAAACAAGGCCATTTAAAATGTTGTGTTATTTCTTGTTTGTTACATACCCCGACAGTGTTTGATACATTTTATTTGCTCTACTTTATTTTGTTCTATTTTTTTTTTTGTCAATGAACCTTTAACCATTTTCGCCAAGTTTTAAAAAGTTACCAAACTTTTCATCACTTACTATTATTTGTTCCATCAATTTTCGAGCAGAAGCAGCCTTGTTATGCCTTTCCTTGAAATAGGGAACAGAATAGGTGAACTAAAGCTGGTAAATCGCCTTTGACAGTCTAGTTTAATGAACATTTTCTTTTGAAAAGTATTCATCAATAAAATTTACAAAATAGCTCATCAGTTTTGAGTCTCTCTTTTTATATGCAGAACGTTTCATTAATTAAGCAAAAAAGAAAAAAGAAAAATGATTCAAAAGTAGAAAAACAAAAGAAGAGGGAGATAATCAAAGCCTGGCTGTAATCAACTCTTTTATTCCTTAAGAGGGTGTTTAACTGACAGTTTGACACCAGCCAAAAACGTCGGTCAACTTCTTCAAAGACTGACCCCCGACTTTTTCCGTCCACAGTCCCGACCAGAAAATGACATACCACCCCTAGCGCCGGCCTTCCCCAAATATCATGTCGCAAAAATAATGCTTGTGGGTATTTAAAGAACGACATATTTCAACACAGTTTTAACATAAAGCGCATGCGCCCGTTTTAAAAACAATAGATTTTAGATGGTGTCAAACTGTCGTATGCACTGTATGTTAATGCAAAGTTTATGATATAAAAGTTAACCATTTCGCATCTTTTTCTGCTTATGCTAATTTCTTTGGATTGGTTATTTTTTTGCGCATTGTCAGGCAAAATATATTTTTTTACGCAGTACAGATCGAGCGTTCAAACAGTTTGAAGTTTGGCACACTCTGTTACTTTGTTATAAAATAATTTTGTGTGGCAAGTTTTGTGACGTGCAGTCAATATTTCCTCGATTATTCCCATTTTTTTAATTCAACAATTTCGTGCAGATTTACATGAATTGTTCTCTGTCTTTCTCTTCAAACTATGTAAAACCCGTTTATATGTTAAATAATATACATTTGGCACTAAGAAAATGGAAACAGAACTGAAAAAATCAATTAAGTTCAGGCTGGAATAAATTTTTAGTAAAACCGGTAATTTTCGGATTTTTCGGTATTACCAAAGATTATGGTGACGTCACATGCAAACTGCTGACGTCAGCAAAAATTTCCTCATTTGGTTTACTTGGTACTTTGGTTAAGATGTAGTATAACCGTACCAAGTTTTATTTTATCATGGGTAGTATTTCCGAAGTTATTGAGGGGCCAGAAAAGACTAGCATAAATAGGGTTAATACCCTCAGTAAATATAAAAAAATTCTGTACAGGACTCATACAGTGTTGTGATGACTCTAGAATTCGAAAGAGCTAGATCGTTTCTAAACGAATTCCCGAAACTATTAATGAACTAGTGTTCCCTTGCGCCAAAAATTGGTGCATCTTTGGTCAAAGAATTAAATACTATAAACAACCTCGTTCCCATTGCCTCTTCTCCTTTATCAAAAAGGAGAAGAAGCCCTGGGAACGAGGTTGGTTCGGATAAGTAATTTTGTTCTTTTTAAAAGATGGCATATTTTACGCAGTGATTCATCGTTTTGAAAAATACCCAGTTAGCAGAACGTTCATTCGAAAAAAGAGTATTAATCTAAAGTTACAATATCTCCATCCAATGAAGAAAGAATTTGACGATTTTGTTGTTGTAGATGTTTGCGACATCGATTCCGTGTGTATTTTGTTGGAAAAGGAAGCATACAGTTAGGTATGTGCCAGAAACAATTTTATCGACAGTAACCTTTAAATCTTGTTGTTTTTACTCGTGTATGTTTTATTGCATTTCTGCGAAGCAAAAAAGTATTTCATTCTGGCTGCGTTCTCCGTTTTTTTTATCAACAACATACTACGATTGCCCTGGATACCTAGTCTGTGATAGCCTGAGTACTTAAAATGGCGCATTAACTGCGGAGAGGCGGAGAAAGTTGTAATATAAAAGCACTTTTGGTAGTCGCAATAACTTTAAATGCATTAAAGCTCATATCTTCCAAACAAAAAATTGTTACGAAGTAAAACTTGACAGGTGTCATCATTACTGCTGGTTCTTTGTTTGATTGTACTAATTTTTACTACGCCCATTCATGACGTCAATATTTGGGTAAATTTGGTACTGGCAGTTTTTCCTTAATATCTGTTCAACGAAACATTGGTTAGCCACCAAACTTGACAGATGGTATCAGTTATGTAAGTCCTTTGATGATAAAGCAAAAAATTTTGACCACGCCGATTGATGACGTAATAAATAGGTCCAAATGGGCTTAAAATTTGAAAATGCTCCGCTTTCCTTGAAAATTTGCAGGTGCTGATTTTAATTCCGGGGGTAGTATTTCGAAAGGTAGTCAAGAACTAGGAGTTCGGACCTAAATTTCGACCAAAATTATTAATGCTCCGTTTTTCTTGAAAATTTGCACCTGGAACAATTCGAGGATGCTGATTTCAAATCCGGGGGTCATTTTTTGAAAGGTGGCCAAAAAACTGGGGGTTCGGACCCAAATTTCGTCCCAAATTTAACAATGCTCCGTTTTTCTTGGCAATTTACACCTGAAACAATTCGAGAAGGCTGATTTCAATGCCGGGAGTAGTTTTTCGATAGGTGACCAAAAACTGGTGGTTCGAACCAATGTTTCGGCCAAAAAAAATTTTTATACTGACTATAAAAAAAAGTGGAAAGAAGTCCCGAGATCGAGGATGCCTCTAGCAAAAAAAATTGTCAACTAAATCATAACTATTATTTTTATTTTCATAAAAAAACTGAAAAAGGTTAACTCAAAGCTCAATAAAAACAGCATTAATAATAGCTGCAATAAGGCTGATGCTTTCTGTGTACAATTTAAAAATCATTTTGTTTCTCAATGACGAAACTGGAATTGTATCAACTTTTAAAAAAAAAGAAAGTTGCAGGTGAAATACCTAAGCAAGAATCAGCTTCTTTAACACACAAATTCTACTTTATAAATGAAATAACAGCTGCAATAGGAGGAATAGTTTGCCACGAAGTAACGTCTATTGACGCTTTAGTCTTATCCCTTCCCCCTCCTAAAGAGAGTCAAAAAAAAGTACCCAAACCTCACTAAAGCTCATCTTCCCATGCTTCGCTTCGTGACGTAACCCTTTATTTCAAAAAATGATTGAAGTTGTAAGGCGCGCAATTATTGCAGTTCTGCGCTCATCACTATAAAATTTAAAATGGCGCTCCGCCGAAATTAAAAAATATCGCAGTGCAGTTTTTGAGTTTATGGACCTCTAGGCTTCCTGTGCTGTATGCTGTATAGCTCAGATGGTGTTTGTCCTGCCAATCAAAGTAAAAGGACCTTTACCAGTTTTATGGTAAACGAGAAATTTTTGCATGCACTCTTTTTTTTATAAGCAACTAAGGTTAGGGTCCAGTCTCAAAGTTGCTTATGATTTTAAGATTTTCAGTAATAAAAGTTGCTTAGTCTCTGAAAACAATTTTTACTGCAAATGAAAATTTTTAAGAAACATGGTCTAATAAGTAAATAAAAGAAACTTATTTTTAAAGCCAATTTAATTTTGAAATTTAATGAGCTTGATGCTGAATCTACTACATACTGTATCACTTTTTAAATTCACTATTATTTCTATATTTACTTGG
>JAYJMG010000011.1:0-11200 GCA_036873935.1 Stomotoca atra
GCCTTCCTGATTTCCCCAGACATCAACATCAACAAATAAGAAAAAAAAAATTTGAGTATTAATTTTCAAATTTTTCGCGAGGATTTATTTTCGCAACTGGGCTTTTCCGAAATTTTTCGCGAGGACTTAATTTCCAAAAATTCGCGAAATTTAATCCTCGCGAAAATTAATCCCCTTAAAGTAACTTTTGAATGATTTATAGCATTAAACAAGTCACGAAGAACTTAGTTCACAAAAATTATTTGTTTTTATTTTTCAATATAGGAGACCAGAGTCATATTTTTGGTTTGTACATATGGTTCGTAAAAGTAAAAAGCACAAAAAAGATAATTATAAAATAAAACTACCAGGTAGAACTACTTCTAATAATAATAAAAAAGTTTTCTAAAGATTTCTAAATTTTCCTGGTGTTCCAATTCTATCTATCACACTAGAGTTGATTTCTCCGGCGCAGCGAGCGGAACATGACGTCAGACCTGATTTTTGCGTGACATCGAACCGCCCTGGGAATAGCATCACCCGATCTGCGATCCAGGACTCGTCCGCAAAAAAGTGGAAAAATGCGAGCGAATCAATTATAATTTTGATACCTTACGTTATTGCTTTCGTCATAAAACATTTAAAGTGGTCTGTTCGCAAAAATTAATCCACGCATTTTCACTGAAAATCCCCCCATTCGCAAAAATAAACCCACGCAAAATGCGACCAAAATGGCAGTCGCAAAAATAAGTCAACGCAAAAAAAAATGCTCTTGACTGGCTTGTTCAAGTTCAATGAAATTTTGCAGGAAGGTAGTGTATTGTGCATGTTGTTATTACGAAAATGGAGAAAAATTTTACTCCATGCCCCTATTTTTGCCGATATCAGCAATTTTATGCGAAAATTCTAATTTTAGATGTTTACCTTTAAAGAGCTATAACTTTTGATAGGGAACAACTTTTTTCTGTCTTCAGATTCAGAAAGTAAAAGGGCTTTTACAAGTGTTTCACTAGTTTTTCACGAAAATGTGATTCTGAGGCACAAAGAACGACAAAATATCAAAAAATAATTGTTAACATTTTGGCGCGCCATTCAGTTTTATGACGTCATTTTTCAAAATTGATAACCTCATGGTAATTAGTGCCTGGTGTAGTTTTCAAGTCATCATCCTTTCTCTATCAAAAGTTATAACCAATTGAAATATATACAGTGATTTCTGCCAAATTATTAGAAATCTCAATACCCTCTCCCATGAAAAATGGAAAATCTCGATCTTCAAAAACGTTCATGAATGATACTTCGAAAAATTGTGGAAAATAGGGTAGATTTTAGGATTTTCTGAGCCGCGGGCTAGTAATAGGGTTAAGGAAGCTTTTGCTTTTCGTTTATTTACTTAAAAAAACTTTTTTGAAAGCAATGAAGATATTACAACTGCCATATTCTGAGTCGCTAATTTTTCACTTGGCCTGTTTTCACATTTTGTCGGTTGAAGAATAATCACGATTACGCTTTATGGTTTTCTATGATCACATTTTATCATATGATAGCTCTATGTTAGCAAATCATACGCTTCTCATTACACAGGTCCACATTATAACATTTATGCGTCTTTGAATAATGTAAATGGCCAGACAGTCGATTTGTGTTAAGCTATAGCGCAATACACGTTACCAATTCAAATATTGATATTTCACGTTAGCTTTATCTTGCTTCACTTTGTTTGCACTTCTTTCACATCAGTTAAATAATCAAAAGTACAACCTTCACTTATTCACACTTTTCCTTTTAAACAAATTTTGTTCAATCATAATGGTTCAATATTATAAACGATCTTATATTTGCTTCGGCAACGCTCATGAGTTAGACCACGATGCCGTCTCGTCTGCTTTGAACAACCTTCATTCAGCTTCTTCGTGAAATTTCGCAATTCCTTTCAGCTTTTCGGCAGAAAAAACTGCGCAGATCGCGCGTAGAATTTGAACTTTCCGGGCTAATTTACACTGTATCTGAATGTTGAGACAGTGTATTGGAGCAACCTCTGAAGATATACGACATGAGACGAAAATTCTTGCAATATTCAGCATTGATTAAGACCTTTCGAATACGATTGAAACGGTTGTATAACAAATTCAATTCCTGCTGAAAAGGTTTGTGCGAACCAAACAGGGGTGACGAATGATAATCGACAATAAAACTGTGCATTTATCCCACATCACTTGCAACACCAACTGCAATCCGATTTTTTTAAATTTTTTTCCATACTGGATTTTTGCTTTGTTTTAACTAGTAATTTGAATTGAGTAATCCTTCCTACCCAAATTTAATAAAGTTCGAATTTTCTTCGGGTGCGTAGTCTTCGTCTTCACTTTTCTCCTCCAACTGCATCCGATGATATTTTGACAACAATTGTGCTCCCACGATCGACATCAAAGTTGTCCCTGAGCAAGAACTTCAGAAAAACTAAGGTGATGAGTCAACAATTAAATGACCAATGACGAAATAAGTATTCGAAAGGTTCCCTAACTTGAGATTAGAATACTCACAAGAACTGCTGGTCCTCTTTGATTCTGGCGCAGAGTTAATCACCTTCATCGTTGAATCTGCACCCATTGAGAGGATTAAAGGCCTTTGGAGTCAATCCAGCAGCGTGTAAGTGGGTAATTTGACGTTAACTTTCCGTTTTGGCCTCAATTGTTGCAGGATGGCCCAGAAAAGGAGTTTGAAGCCATTTTGCGGTCTTTCTGGCCAAAATTACGGCTCTGGCGAAGAGTTAATCACCTTAAATCGTTGAATCAGCACCTGTTGAGAGGATTGAAGGCCTTTGGAGTGAATCCAGCAGCTTGAGATTGGAATACTCACAAGAACTGCTGGTCTCCTTTGATGACCAGAGAAGAAAAACTAACGCCAGTATGGACCATGCTTTTATTGATGAAACTTTTATTCGGTATTCAACGTCAGGTACGCATACTACAAATATGTAGCACGCATTGAACTGGAAAAACGTATGGACGAAACTCTATTTAGAATGCTTTCTTGTGTTCTTCTGAACTATTTCACTTTAATGTAGATCCACTGAAGACGAATGCATTGAAAGAAGGCACATGCATTAAACTTGCAGAACTTTCTAAACTTTTCACCGGAAAAAAATCCTGAAAGCTCTTCGTTTATCAATGAAAATACGTTGATTGAAAAATCTTTGATAACGAGGCCATACGTTGATACATTTTCGTTTGGTTTTCATTTTCAAATGGTTCTTTTGGAAACCTCAACAGCTTCACGATGGCGATTGCACAAAACATTGTTACAATTCAAAAATTTCACGGCAAGGCATCCTTCGTATTCCACTGTGCCAACGATTATCGAAAAATAGTTAACAGGTTGCTGAATTACATACGGCACAAGGTTCCAGCCACGCCTTTTCATTGTGTTAATAAGTAAAAATAATTCTGGTGTTTCCTATCAATCTTTACCAACTTTCCCCCTTTCACATTTACCGTCAGGGGAAAGTGAATGCATGCTACTCTAAAGTCATTGAAATCACCTTTTATTTACGCTTTTATAATCACTCATTCATCCATTAACATACTAATTTCAAGGTACTGTAAATCCTCTTTTAAACGCCCCCTTCATTTAAAAACCCTCCTTTTTCGGCAAAATTTTATAAACGCCCTCTCGTATGGGGCGTTTATTCTAAAAGTAGCAATCAGAATGGGCGTTTAATAGAAAATTATCAATCTTACGAAACGTTGGCAGAAAAATGGATTGACTGCATCGTTTTATGCTTTATTTATTCGAACAATGGAAGGTGTTTTCACGATAGAACACATTTTACTTATCTTTCTGAAAAGTTCAAGCTATTTTGTAAAGCAATTTCGGATGACGCTGAAAAGGGCAGGAAAGAGGAAACAATTTTTGGCAGAAGGTTTAATACTCCATTCAACTTTTTTCAGCTTTGTTAGGTACAATAACGGCATTTGCCATTTTACTTTTAGGTTCGACCTAAGCAATCGTGAGCATAATTTCGGCCTAAACTTTTAGGATCCGAAAGTATTTGAGCCCGTTCTTCAATTTTCATATGCTTGTATTGAAAAAAACCACAAAAAAACTTTAACTTGACATCTCCCAGCCTTCCAGATCAAACCAATCGAATATAAAATTCATTATTACTTTTCCTTTATAATTTAACGTATAACTTTCATTTTTTATTTTTATATGCTCAAGTAGGTCAACTATATGTACGTCGGTTATACGAGTGCATGTACAAGCACTTACCTGATTTGCACCAGGTGGTTGACGTTTTGGAATGGCACGTTTAGGATCGATCTAAAATGAAAATAAAAACGGATGCAAGTGAGCAGGGTCGCCTTCACTTGACTAATGTTAAAAAAGACACAAGCCATTAGTCCATGGGAAAATAGTTTGAGGGGAAGAGAAAATTGCATCAGATGCAGGAAAAACGATTAACGACGTCTTAGGTGTGAGTAGTGTGAAGATCATTAAACTGTCATTCAAAGCTTCTAAATGTCGGGAAGAAAACAAATGAAGGTATGCACTAGAAAGGTTTACAATGGACAAAGAACAAATATTGCATTAGCATCCGCAGGGCGATTTTAACAGACTCTGCCTCAGGCACAGGCTTTGTTTTACTCGACGCTGTACCTCTTTCCCGTCGATGGAGTGTGGACGAGAAGCCTGTACTTGTTCAACCGATTTTGGATCAACAAATCGAACAAATCCAAATCCTCTAAAATATAAAAAAGAACTGATACATAAGGAGACTGAGTAAGAAAGAACTGATACATAAGGAGAATAAGGAAAAAACGAAAAAAAACGAAAAAAATGAAAAAAACCACCAAACTGGTTTGCAAGAAACTGAACAATTAAACATTGACAATTGGGTTCGTATTTTGCGACAAACTTTTTGGAGATTGCTTTTGAGCATCCACTGCTTAATTTCATAAAAATGATTCACTTTGGGCGGATTCCAGTATCAATTTTCAATGATAACTCTAACATGCATTGCCACTCCTCGGAGATATAATGAATTCAAATACCATACATGAAAATGCACTTACTTTATTGTCACAAATTTCCGCGAGAACAAATTTCCGCGAATTTTGCGAATATTTGCCAAATTTGTTGGTTTTAATTAGTTTATTTAGACTACGGTTTTTTTAAACTATGTATTTTGCACCAACGATAAAAAAAAGTAACTACTTACTACTACTTAATCCTCGCGAAAAACGTTTATAGAGGCCATTCGCGAAATATAAGTTGTTTTTTTGTGTTTATTCAATAACACAAATAAAGTTGACCAAATTTTTATTGGAAAATCTTTTTATTTATTTATAATATAACAAATGATCAAGTTACTTTGTCAACTTTTTCACGTTTTTTGGTGGCCCTTTGGAAGTGGAAGGACCTGCAGGTAATTCATCTTGGGTAACCTTTAGGAATGAGCCAATGATTATTTTGTCTTTGGGCGCTGCGTATTTGTCGCTGACCAACTTCAAGAATCTTTCAAGCGACAGCTGATTTTTGATTGTGCACAGACAAGCTATTTTAAACCCACCTTGCACAAGCGGTGAGCGGCGGTAAATGTGTATTAACAATATATGTAGATTCCTCTTCTCTTACATGCTAAAAAGCTTTCAAACAGATTGGATATATAAAAAAGAAAGAAAAAAAATTATTAAAAGATGTTGACTCGCGAAAATTTGTTCTCGTGGAAATTTGTGACAATAAAGTAGGTATTCATAAAACAAAACGTGCGGCCAGTTTGAGAATAGGTGGAATAACAGTCGACGTTTTCATTCAGTTCGACTTTTGAGGAAGAAAAAACTGCGCAACAATTGAAGCAAATACAACCGCTTCGCAGTTTCTATGCTCTTTCTGATCACTGCTTTTGTTAGTAAGCATGTTTCAGACGAGTAAACGGTCTGCTTGATAAATTACAGCATCACTTTCGGGATACTATGCGCAATCACATACAATGTATCAAAATGGAAACAATAAGTTTCAGTTCGAGTTTTGCGTTTAATATGAGCTTTACCTTGATCTTTTTGTTACAGCGTCGCGCATAACAACACACTCCTTCACATCCCCATACTTTTCAAAATATCGCTGTAAACAATCTACGAAAAAACGGGAAGAAATAAAAAAGAATATTCGCAACGAGAGAGGCAGTTTTCGAGAAATCAGGTACTTCAAAAATTAATTTTAAATTTTGTCTGTGACTATGCATTTAGTCACTGTAAAGACGTCTGATACACAAAGAAAGATGAATAATATAAAAAAAACCTGCAGTGGTCTGACAGTGCAGTCCTCCGATAAACATCTTTCTATGAGGCAAAAAAAATAGTCACGTACATATTAAAAATATTCACGTACATATTAAAAATATTCAAGTTCATATCAAAAATATTATACGGCAAAAGTTATTTTTTTACTCGCGTGATCAATAAGAATTGCGATTCACTAAAAAGTAGCAATAATAATATAATCGCACAGTTGCTATAGAAAGTTATGGCGCGAATAACACCAACCGTAAAAGGAAGTGGAGGAGATAATTACCCTGGGTCCGATTCCATTGGATTTGAATCCGTTCCCGCATGTCCATCATCGTCCATTGTTAATCAGAAAAAGCCTAAATCCCAAGGGAACATCTAAATGCGTGCTATTAGTGCCTACAAAACTAAATTACTTTTCTCCGTAAAAATTACTGTAACACCATAATATTATATTCTAGATGTCTGATCTAAATACAGACAAGCCATTCCGACACGTGGAATTATCATCGCTCCAGCAGTTACAAAAGATCTGCTTCATGATGGGCACGTATAGTTTATTTTCGGCACATAGTTACACAATAAGAACGAATGTGATTGGTTTAAAAATAAATGATGTCTCATATTAGATTTAAAACTGTCTGGTTATATTGTCTGAGAAACTCGTACTTCTTTTGAATATTTGAACAAAAATAACAGACATTTTTGTTTGAAGATATAAACATGATCAACTTCAAACTACAATGCGCGGGAAAAGTATAACTCACCGTGAACTGTTGTGAGAAGCATATACAGTGTTGTGGTGTAACAACAAACGTTCATTCTTTTTACCTGAAAAGTTGTGTTTTTTTATTTGTGTTTAACTTTTTTATCTTCTACAAACTCTGAGAAATCTTTCCTATTGTACAAGTAATTTTATATGCGTATCGGATAGCGATTTTATGTAATACGATATATCGTTTCAAATAAAGTATTTCGTAAGTGCACATGCGAATTAAATTGAAAGTTCCAAATAACTTCTTGTTTTTGTTGGTTTTGCGTGTTTTTGTTGCTGTCATCAAAACGACGTTAGGAGAATAACGAACGACTCGGTAGAAGAAAAACAAGAAACCCTGAAGCGCATGTATTATATATCATCTTGAGTTAGTTTTGCTTTTTAACGCTCCAGAGCTATGTCAAAACGAGGGCGTACGTCTTGGTCAAAATAAAAGTCAACTCCAAAACTTCTTACCGCTTTTAAGAAGCGCGGATAAAGATAACAGAGATTTTTCGATTCCCAAAATCTTGTCTCGCCATAGCCTATAAAATGTGTGTCTCAGATAAGTTGACTTTATTTGGAACCTGCTTATCCATGTTAATATTTTCACCGCTCATCACCGCTACAAAGGAGTCTTAAACGAAGGCTACGCAATATTTGAAATAAATAAACTGTCTGTCTGCCGATGACATCACGAAAGACGCTAATCCTGCATAATCCTCAGGCACAGCTAATGCATATCCCTCACGTGATCACGCGTTGTTTTAATCGCGAAATCAAAACGCATATGTATAGAGGAAACTAGATCGATGGGAAATTGACTTAATTAATTCGACTAAACTAATTTATGAGTAATTAATGTCTCGTTAATCTAGGGTATAAAATTAAATGTTTCTCTGATTTTTATACGCAAAACAGAAGACCTGGGAACAAGGTCGTGTCTGCCAAGGTCACTCAAAGTCACAGATCGCGCTCGGCAATCATGAATTTCTACTTTTTAAACTCGAACTGGAATTTCCTTGCTTTCTCTTTCTCTTTGCTTTTCAATCGTTAAGGCTACCTTCACTTGCACACTATAATAGTGCGCAATTAATTGCAAATAATTGTACAATGTATTGCGGAAGTGTAAACATGTAATTAATTGTACGTAATTGTACCTTCTAGAGTGCCACTAGGTTTTTCAAATCAAACCAGTTTGATTTAAAAAATCTTGAAGCTATTTCAAATTACAGTGGACTCTCTCTATCTCGAACTGGCAAGGGACCAGGGAATTTGTTCGATATAGAGAAAGTTCGAGATAGAGGGAGATAATTAGGCTGAAATCAATGGAAAAGGACCGAGAAAATTGTTCGAGATGGAGAGTGGTTCGAGATAGAGGGTGCTCGAGAGAGTGAGAGAGAGAGGGTCCACTGTATATAAAATAGTTGCATTGTTCTCGTGAAAGGTGAGAAGCGCTGGGGAAGAGTTTGACTTCTCCACTTCAACAAGAAGGATTTCAGGGAGATTTCCCCGAGTTTCCCCCACAATTCGATCAAAACAATTCTTTCAAAGTATATATCAAAAATCATTCTTTATATAACTTTCTTACGCCTTGGTTGATTATTTAAATGAAAATATTCACAATATTCAAAAGTAAAAAGAATAACTTTCAAGATTCGACCACAGGCCGAGCAAGTCCCCAAACAAAATTTAAACACAGCCCCTAATAGAGATTATCTAAAAAAAAATTAATTTGGACATCGTATGACCAAAATATTGCTAATTCCAATGTCACACGCCCTCTAATATGATCCAAGGTCGAGCAAGACCCCAAGCCCCCACTTTTCATGCCATTCATGCAACCAAACTATGACCTGATTTTTTTTTCTGCGAATAGCGAATTGTGGACGATTACAGCTTCCAGGTACCCTGTTCACAAGGTGTCCAAATCTAGTTCCTATTCAGTCTTTAGTCTTCAGCAGCCTTTGTTCTGCAAATTGTTCAACCAGTGTTTGTTCCTTTCTGGTACTTGTAAAATATCTATAGTCATTCTTTCCTGCATACTATTTGGGTATATTTGTTTGGTTTGGGACTAGGTTTTAGATAAGGTTTATTGTTGCACTTGTTGTTTGTTTAACTCCTTCAAGAATATGAAGACTCCTGTATACGAAAGCTGCCCCTGCAACTTCAATCTAAAATAGAGTATCACATTTTATCAAAACAGGCCTCCATTGCCTTTTTATGATAACAAACATCTTAACTAACGTTTATTCACCATAACTTCAAGTTCAGGGGGTAATATTAAAATAAATTTTGAGTATTAAAGCGTGATACCCCTTTTTCGGCCATCGTCTAAAGGCTGAAATACACGAACAAGAAAAAACTGATCGTGTAAACGGAAAAAACTGATGAATTTTTAATGTTTCAGTTAAACTGATCAGTTTTTTAAAAAGTTGGACGTGTTCAACTTCTTCTGTTTTAACTGATGAAGAAATCTATTGAAATCGTGAGTAAAACCGGATGCTGCTATTGTTTTCAAAATTTTTCGAATGATTTCGCTGCAACTTTGTGTGAGGTGAGTGGTTTGAAATTCAACCAAAAATGTTCTCAAATTCTCAAAATGGCAAACAAAATGAAAAAAGCTGAAAAAACCGAAGAATTCATTGCAAATTGGCAGGAACATATTTGTTTGTGGGATGTAACCGCCACAGAATACAGGGACAGAAATAAAAAGGCGAAAGCTTACAAAGAATTATCAGAGTTTTTTGAAATAACGGGTAATGAATTTTCTTGGAGATTTTTTGTCTGTGTTGACTGACATGCTCGATCCCAGAACCGTTTGTCTTCTCAACTCAGCAAAAAAGATCCACGAATAGGCCATTGGCAAAAAGGAGAAAACCAACAGAAAAACCCAAGGAGGAGATTCTAATGGACAAGGCAATGTCTGTGCTGGATTCAGCTTCAACAAAGAAAGAAAAAGTGAATGCTGATGAAGTATTTGGTCAAAGTCTTGGTCTAGGTTTGCAAAGCATAAAAGATCATAGAAGCAAGGAATATGCAAAGGTCAAAATTCAAGAGATAATTTTCAACGCTCAATTTGGTTTCTTGGGTTTTCCTGACGTCCCAGAAACGCAGCCTCGATCCCAGCGCTTCTTTCGCTTTTCGACAGGCTGGATTAGCGCCCGTCATTAAAAAAAAAGCGGAAAGAAGCCCTAAGGACTCTATGTATTAAAACAGCTGTAAGAAAATATTCATAGTCCCAAAATTATTACATATATACATAATTTTCTTTGAGTATTTCGACAATGTCAGACTTTTGCCAACCATTTTCTTAAATAGCATGTCTCTTACTACAGAGCTCGGAGTGCCTTTTCGACCTCTTCACGGTATTTGAGCCATTTTCCAATTTCGCGCACCTTTAATTTTCGCGCACCAAAATGTGCGAAAATAAGCCTTTTGTGCGCATCCTTTTATTTCCACACGTATCTCCTGCGCGAACTGTAAAAAGATGAAAAGGTGTCAAAATCAACAATGTGAGTTTAGCTCACATTTTGCACACAGTAGGAATGAGCATTGTCTGGAAAAGTTGTCTGGCTCATTTTCAACCACTTCCTGGTGGAATTATGAACTAATGAAGTATTCAGTAGAAAGATCACTGCAAGTTGATCAATATTTTCTAATAAATTAGTTTTCGGAAATCTTGATGAAAAAGACGAAGCTGTATCCTTAATGTTGGAATTAAAAATACAATTTAAAAGTTCGCTAAAAATCTAATTAAATCCAACAGATTAAATAAAAGGAAAAGATAAAAAGATAAAAAGATAAAAAAAAGAAAATTCAACAAATGAACAAATGAACAAATGAACAAATGAACACATGAGTAGAATTTAATGCAAAAGGTTCAAATTACCTCTTAGCAATGATGTAATTAAACAAGCAACAAAATTATGATATACAGAAGACTCTTGATTCTCGAACTTTGAGGGGACCGGCAAAAAACGAGAGTTCGAGTTATCGGAAAATCATCTGACTGATGCTTCAAATACCATATTTTCTATTTAATAACCACCAGGCTACAGTTTTCTAAAGTACTTCGGCTTTGTATCATACTGTCGAATTTATCTTAAGGGGGTATGCCTAGAAAAAAGCTAATATTGCAGCATTTGCCTTAAATGAAATTTTTTCGATGTTGTTGATC
>JAYJMG010000011.1:51716-62058 GCA_036873935.1 Stomotoca atra
TTTCCACCCGGGGCTTAAAAATCGGACTTTCGTATGACGTCATACATGGACGGTTTTCGGTGAAATTCAACCACCGTGGATATCCGATGAATTAGATGAAGTCAGGAAGCCTATATGGTCGACTCCATATACCATAATGGAAGGTACGAACATTAATGAGGTTATCGAAGAGATGTATCAGAAAATTTGGCGAGACTATGAAATTGAGTCTCAGGCGCTGAAAAAAGTGACTTTGTGTTTATCCGCATAGTTGAAATGACATATCCCTATCATAGAGTAGATATGATTCGAGGTAGCTCATATATAGAACTTCCAGATTGAGTGAAGAACAAAAGGTGTTGTATTAATCCAAAGAATGAGACTGATAACGAGTGTTTTAAATGGGCCGTAACTTTATCACTTCATTATCAAGAGATTGGTAAAGATCCTCAGCGAATCTCTAAATTTAAGCCCTACACAGATAATTATAACTGGAATGGTATTGTGTTTCCCACACCAAATGACCAGTGGAAGAAGTTTGAAAAGCAGAATTCTAATGAAGCGTTGAATATTTTGTATGTGGATGGTGAAACTAATAGTGTGAGAGCAAAGTGTGTTGACTTGCTGATGGTTAAAGATCGTGGTAAAAGCCAATATACAGCGATTAAGTCAATATCGGCGCTTCTTCGTGGCGTTACATCAATGAATCATGGTGATCAATACTGTCGCAATTGTCTTGATAGTTTTCGAACTAAGAACGCTCTAGATGATCATTATGGAGCGTGTAAAGATCATGATTTTTGTGATGTAAAGATGCCTGAGGAAGGAATGAATACTTTAGAGCATCAACAGGGCTCAAAGTCTATGCGTGAACCGTTCGTTATTTACGCTGATAGTGAATGTTATCTGAAACCAATCGAGGGCAATGATCCCAGCTGTACATCACAAGCAATGTTAACGAACATGTTGCATGCGGAGCTGCCTTCTTAACCAAGTTTGCTCATGGAGGCTATGAAAAAGGGGTTTAAAATGCATCGAGGAGAAGACGTCATTAAGGTGTTCTGCAAGAGTTTGAAATCAGAGGTATTGAGAGCGACAAATTACCCGAAGAAAGTAATAGATCCTTAGGGAGTATAAGAAAGCGGTGAGATGCCACCTATGTTAGTGGGTGTTCAAGAAGAAAGCAGAGTCAGTTGGAGATAAAAAAGTACGAGATTATTGCCATTATACGGGGAAATATCGAGGTGCTGCGCATAGTAGATGTAACTTGGCTCATCAGATTTCTAACCACATCGCTGTTGTGTTTCATAACGGTGCAAAGTATGATACCCACCTTATTATTAGAGAGTTAGCTCAAGAATTTTATGTTGGTGAGATGGAGGTTCTCGCCGAAAATTCTGAAAAATATATCAGTTTTTCTGTACCAATCCATGTTAAACTATTTAATGATGGTAAACCGGTTATGTGTAAAAAAGGTAAAATCTAAGAGACAAAAACTTGTATGCTAAGATTCATCGACAGTTGTGGGTTTATGCAGAGTTCACTTAGCGATCTCATGGATAACTTAGCTGGTACAAATGTAGATGATATTACTTGTTGTGGTGGGAGCATAGAGTTTATGGAGATTGATAAAGACTATACTGCCAAGTTTGAGTGTGGAAAATGTTGCAGTATCAAAACAAATCTTTAGATAAAAAAAGTGTTAGAATTGCGTTTTTCAAATCTGCATAGATGGTGTGGAGGATCGGACGAAATATTTCGCCTATTTTTGCGCAAAGGGTGTATATCCCTATGAGTACATGGATAATTTTGAGCGGTTCAATGAAACTAAGCTCCCCCTTATAGACGCATTTTATAGCGAGCTAAACTTGAGTGGGATATCAAAGACTGACTATATCCATGCCCAGAAAGTGTATAAAGCGCTAGAGTGTAGAGACTTAGGTGATTATCATGATATTTACTTATCCAGTGATGTGTTACTTCTTGCCGATGTTTTCGAGAACTTTCATGATAAATGCCAGGAAAACTATGGATTTGACCCTGTATATTTTTACACTGGACCAGGTCTCGCATGGCAGGCAGCTTTAAAGAAGTCTGAAGTTCAACTTAAGTTGTTAACTGATAAGGACATGTTGCTTATGTTTGAAAAGGGTATTCAAGGTGGCATTTGTCAAGCAATGCTCCACTATGCAGCTGCTGACAATCCCTATATGGAAGGTCAATATAACTCGAAAAAAGAGACGGCATACTTGGAATATTTGGATGCCAACAACCTATACGGGTGGGCGATGAATCAAAAACTAACCACGCATGGGTTTAAATGGGTAAAAGATCCAATGAAGAAGATAGATGCAGATTTTGTGAAGAAATACAACAACGAAGAAGATGGTTATCTTCTCGAAGTGGATATCGAATATCCTAATAGTTTACATAATAGTCACAATAAACTGCCTTTTTGTCCTGAAAAGATGAAGCTTTGGAAAGTGAAAAAATTGGTATGTAATCTATACGTCAAGACTAGATATGTGGTTCATATCAGAGCACTCAAGCAAGCTTTGGAACATGGTCTTATATCAAAAAAGATACATCATGCTATTACATTCAAGCAAAGTGCTTGGTTGAAGCCTTACATCAATTTCAACACCGAGTTAAGGAAATGCGCAAAGAATGAATTCGAGAAGGGTTTCTACAAACTCATGAACAACTCAGTCTTCGGAAAGACTATGGAAAACGTTAGGTTTCATAAAAATATCAAACTAGTATGCAGCGAAAGAAAGCGTAAAATGTACGCCTCAAAGGTTAACTTTAAAAGCACAACCAGGTTTTCAGAGCGGTTGCTGGCTATGGATATGCGACGTGTGAAAGTGACAATGAACAAGCCCGTATATCTTGGACAAGCTATTCTCGACCTGAGCAAAATCGTGATGTATGAGTTTCACTATGACTACATGAGGCCTAAATATGAATCTAAAGCCAAGTTGATATATATGGATACAGATAGCTGTGTGTACCATATCAAGACCCAGGACTGGTATAAAGACGTTGCTGGAGATGTAAAGAGAAGGTTTGATACGAGCGGATATTCTGAAAAAGATGCAAGACCTTTACCGATTGGAGAGAATAAAAAAGTGATAGGTTTGATGAAGGACGAACTAGGCGGAAAAATTATGATTGAATTTGTTGCTTTAAGTGCTAAGATGTATGCATATAAAAAGCTAGAAAAGCGATGTAAAGGAACCAAAAAGTGTGTGGTAATAAAGCGTATATCATTTGATGATTTCAAAGACTGCTATGAGACGGGTCATGTTCAGTATAGAACGCAGCTTAGATTTTTGAGTAATAAACATGTTTTGTATACTCAGAAAATCAACACGCTTGACTACATAACAACACTATCCCGATGGTTGAACAAACAATGCAGAAAGTTATGAAGAAGATAGACCGCAGGTCGCTTCGCTTGTTCAGTGAACAAACTATGTAAAATGTTTCCATCAGAGCAGATCTACTTGCAGCTGGAGAGGATTGGAAAAAGGCTGCTAGCAAAATGCCTTCTTGTTGTGGTAAAGCGATGTCAAAAACAAGGTTGGAAGCTGTTAGAAATGGCCGCGATATTGTTGGGTACAAGGTGTATTATCTCTGTAAAATTTATCAGAAGGTAAAAATAGTTGGTGAAGAAAAAAAGTAAAGAAACGCAAAAAAGCGTACAAGAAAGACGACAAGCTGATGTGTAGATGCCAATGGCGATAAGAAGACTAGAAAAGGGTAAATTGTATTTACGCTTGCTTCAAGCTGGTGTGGAGATGCCAATTGCAACAAGAAGGCTAGAAAATAAACAATTTTTGCTGAAATAGTGCTGATAATTTTAAATTATGTTGTTTTTGTATCTTTTTTTTAGCTTCTTTTTTGGAGATTTCCAAATATAATAAAAGTATTGTAAGACTTAGAAAATTTTCTTGATTTTGTTGAAAGTGCCAAACAAACAAACAAGCGTGAATATTTAACCAACCTCATCAGACAGGGGAAAGTCAACATATTCCCTGGGAAGACTAAATTGAGTAAAGAACGTTTGATAAATGCATCAGATAAGACTATCGATAAGTTGTACCTGAACATTAAAGAGGGGGTAACACGGATAAGTTGGATATGCAGAAAGATCCCATCTCACGGCTCTCAGGAGTTGACAATGTGGATAATCTCATAAAAGACATCAATTCTAACTTCTTGATTAAAAACCGAGTCTCTGAAATCATAGGGAAATTAACACCAAGTATGAGCGCACACTACACTCCGATGGAAATTTTAGGGTCTAATTTATACGATAAAGCTGGTATGTTTCTCGCACCTGTATCGCTGATTTGTACGGTCTACAACCACCTAGAATGGAAATCTTTTTCAGATATTGCAGAACAGTGTAGAAAAGCAGCGAATAATATTGACGAGAGTCTTGCAGAGCAGCATAAAAAAATCCTTTAATAAATGGAGAAGCAAGAAGTGAAGCAAGTAACAAAGACTAAAAATCCAGGGAGGGTCTATGCGGGACAGAAACTCGTACAGTGGAATCGTGAAAATAAAAATAACTTACTCCAAAAACCTGATAAGAACTTATCCCCAGTTCTTGATAAGAACATACTTCAAGAACTTAACAAGAACCTACCTCAAGAACCTGACAAGAACTTGCCGCCCCAAGAATCAAAAAATTTAAGTAAGTCAAATGATGTGTATATCTATGGTGTAGGGGCACTCTCAATTTTAGCTGTTGGTCTGGTGGTGTATTTTTACGTTTTGCGTATACCTAGCAAAAAAGAGCAGGGAAGAGCACCAAACCATGAAAAGATAAAAATCCGCACGATAAAAAATCATTTTGCATAATATAATAAATGAGTTCTAAAGAAGTGATCGACAGTCTCTGGCAAGCTTTGAGACTCGGTGGATATACATTTGCATACGCCTTCGCAGGGAAAAAAGTAATGGGGCTTACACCACCTAGGGCAAAGTTAGATTTTAAAGATGGTGCAAAACTTGGAGTCTATCTTACAGAAGCAATCTTAACAGACGACTACGCGTTGAGTAAGGGATGGTATAAAGACAAAATTAGCATGTAAAACAAATGGCAACTTTTCTCGCAATGTTGGTGTTACGATGCGATATCATCTACGATGGAGATCACTACATATACTCTGTACATATTATTTTATGTTAGAAAATATAGAGATTAAAACGATAAACACACGTCTTATATAAATACCACATTGGCGACGAGAAAAAGGATTGCTTAAAGTATAAAGATACTATAAATAAATCGTACGAAAAAAAAGAAGAAGAATAAAATTGTTAAATTTTTTTTTAAAAATTACAGTTTAAGAAGCAAGTTATAGTTGTTATGGCTATTGCATTAAATATACCGAACTTTCCTAAGTTTGATCTAGATGATTATAATACTATTTCAACTAGATGGGAGAAGTACAAAAAGAGATTTTTAAACTTATGTGTCGCTTTAAACGTGACAGAAGAAAAGCAAAAACTAGCTCTATTTTTGAACTATATCGGAGAAGAAGCTTACGATATTTATGATAATTTATTAGTAACTGGAAATGAACAAACATACGATACTGCAGTTCAGTTGCTTGATGGACATTTTAACCCGAAGAAAAATGTTGACTATGAGGTATACTTATTTCGAAAGTTGAAACAAGAACAAGATGAAAATATGCATCAGTTTTATGTACGAGTCAAACAACAGGGAAATAAATGTGACTTTGGTGCAAATACAGAAAAAGAAATTAAACAACAATTAGTTTTATCAACGAATAACAATAAATTAAGAAGGTACACATTTAAAAACTCAGAAGTTACGTTGGCCGATTTTCTAATTTACGCAAAACAACTCGAAGATTCCAAACAGAAAGCAGACGAAGTCGAAAAAACAAACAAGCAACAAGAAGTAGTTAACAAGCTGACAAGACAGTTATCAAAATTTGGTAAGAATCATAATCCAGGAAATAGAACTAGCCATTTTAAACATAAAAACACCGGTTTTCGCTGTGGAGGAACATATCCACACCAAAATTCATGTCCAGCAGAAGGAAAAGAGTGCAAGAAGTGCCGTAAAATTGGACACTTTGCTCGATGCTGCAAAAGTTCTGAAGGAAAAAAACTAAGGGGTAACAGGTCGGTGAACAAATTGGCTACTCCTAATTCCTCTGAATCTAGTGATAATAACGATGATGAGGACTAATATTTATTTACACTTTTTGATTATGCTTACTCAAATGAAATTTTGTGTTATTCTAACAGTTCAGAAGTTAGTACAGAAAGCTCAGTGACCACACCAGTTAAGCACATTAATAATGCAAAATGCGCACCGGTCCATTCTATACGTAAATTTCATGCCGAAGTTAAAGTGAAAGGAAGCACCGCTGTACGATTTCTTATTGACACAGGCTCATCCTTGAACATTCTGAACAAAAAAACTTTCGATAAACTTAACAAAAATTGCAAGGGAACTTTGAGTCTCAAAAAAACTTCGACGAAAGTTATTACTTATGGTCAAACATAACCAGCCTCCTTAAAAATTATAGGCGTAGTTTCATTGCTAGTCGAAAATGATAAAACAATAACACTAAAAGAGTTTTACGTCATTGACACAGATCAAAAAAACCTTTTAAATGGCACAGCGGCTATCGAATTAAAACTAATTAGCTTAAACACACCCGACACTAACAAACACGTGGTTCAAAACAATACTCAAGAACAAATTAACAAAACAGATAAAACATCAAAGAACGAGAACAAGGTACCCAACATAAAACAGAATAGTGCCGAAGAGATAAATACAACGCCCATTAGATTACAACCGCTGATCGATAGTTATAAAAGAACAATATTCAAGGAAAACATAGGCAAGTTCACAGACTATCAAGTAAAATTACATATAGACGAAAAAGTAGCTCAAGTCGCTCAACCAGAACGCCGAATTCCGTTTGCTCTTAGACAAAAAGTCAGACAAACAGTAGATAAACTTGAATCCCTCGGAATACTAGAAGAGGTAAAAGGGAAACCTACACCTTGGTTGAATCCTATAGTTGTCGAATTTGTTTAGACATGCGTGCAGCAAACAAGGCTATTACAAGAACTAGATACCCTACTCCAGTCATTGACGATTTATTGATAAAATTAAAAGACAGCAAACATTTTACAAAGTTAGATCTTAACTCTGCGTTTCACCAGCTAGAATTAGAACACTCTTGTAGATACATTACCTCCTTCAGGACCGAAAGGAGAATCATGCAATACAGAAGGTTAATTTTTGGTGCAAATAGTGCAGCTGAGGAACTCCAACACGCCCTCCAATCTATCCTTATTGACATTGAAGGAACTGCAAATATAGCTGACGATATTCTGATCTACGCCAAGACAACGAAAGAACACGATGAAATACTAGCAAAAGTTTTCAAAAGACTAGCTGAAAAGGAACTGACACTAAACTTAAAGAAGTGTATACCGTAATGCATCGATTAAGCGCCTCCCTCGATTAAGCGCCCCCTCGAATAAGCGCCCCCTATATCGTTAAAAAAAATTAATAAGCGCCCCCTCGAATAAGCGCCCCTTTGATCCTAGTAAAAGGGGCGCTTATTCAAATTTGAAATAATAACTAATCCGTTCCGTGAAGCACGCAACAACAAAGTCCCCTGGGGATAAAAACTATCAAGGAGGGAGACGAAGACATTGATATTTAATGAATTTGTAGAAGAAATATTTAACGAGCATAAAAAAATTAGTATGCAATCCCTGTCATCATTACCATTTTGTTTCGATTAAAAAGAAATATAAAAATAATTTAATAAGCGCCCCCCTTGAATAAGCGCCTTCCTTGAATAAGCGCCCCTCTTGAAAGCCAAAATATTAAATAAGCGCCCGTGCGCTTAATCGATGCATTACGGTATTCGATAAACAAAACCTCGAATATTTTGGTTATATATTCTCAGCTGATGGTACCAAACCGAGTCCAGAAAAAACCTTAGCATTAAAAAACGCAAACCGTCCGGAAGATCTGAAATCGCTTAGAAGTTTCCTCGGAATGACAAATTATTTGAAGAGATTCATTCCGCAATATAGCACAATTACTCACCCACTTAGACGCCCTACACAAAAAGATGTAAAATACGAATGGAGTCCAGAGTGCGAAAATGCATTTCAAACCCTTAAAACCTCACTGTCAGAAGATTCATGCATTTCCTACTTCGATGAAAATAAAGAAACATTGATTTATTGTGATGCTATCCCTGTAGGAATTTCCGCTATTTTACTACAGAGAACAAAAGGAAGAAATGACACATACGTTGTAGCATATTCTTCAAGATCGCTAACCAATGCAGAAATGAGATATTCTCAAATAGAAAGAGAAACCCTAGCAGTAACATATGCATGTGAAAAGAATCACCTTTATTTATTAAGAAGACGTTTCATACTTTACAACGACAATAAAGCTTTGACAAACATTCTGAACAACCCTAAATCAGTACGGCCTCCACGTATAGAAAGACTGTTACAATCCAAGGATACACCTTTACCACAGAATACGTCAAATCGGGAGATAATGTCGCAGATTACCTAAGCCGACACCCAACGTCAAATGTCAAAAATTTGAAATACATTGAAAATCACGTAAATTTCATATGCACATACGCAAGCCTAAGAGCAATAACGCTAGATGATATAAAACTTGCTACAAAAGCAGATCCTTTCTTACAAAAACTTATCGACATTACCATAACAAACACATGGCACATGTTAGATAAATTACCAGATTCAGATGAAACAAAAATGTTAAAACATTACAGAAAATTTAAAGATGCACTTACAGTGAACGAAGAAAACAACATCATCTTGAAAGAGAGACGCATCATACTACCTAGAATTTACCACCGAATATCTGTAAAACTTGGTCATATCGGACACCAAGGAGTTGCTAAAACAAAAGCACTTTTAAGAAGCAAAATCAATTTCATAGGTATGGACAAATTAATAGAAGAAGAAATTCAAAACTGCATACCGTGCCAAGCAGCAGTTAAGACAAACAGAAAAGCACCATTACAACCAACTGAAATTCCAGATCGCGTATGGCAAACAGTTAACATTGATTATCTTGGACCATTACCAGATAACAAATATGCTCTAGTCATGATAGATCAAAGATCACGATACCCTATTGGGATATTTACTAAAAATACAACAGCGAAAAACTTCATCACAATTTGCAATAATACATTGGCACATTTTGGCTTTCCTGAAAAGCTAGTTTCAGATAATGGACCACCATTTCGTTCAAAAGATGTGAAGAATTATACTGGAGAGAAAGGAATCAGACACCAGCGAATAACTCCCTTATGACCACAAGCCAATGGGGAAGTAGAGAGATTTATGCTCCCCCTCACAAAAGTTATTTGCACCGCGCATATTGAAAACAAAAATTACATCGACGAAGTTCAAAAATTCCTAATGGCCTATCGTATCACACCACACACATCCACCAACATACCGCCATCGGATCTAATGTACCGCAGAAAAATCAGATACACTATTCCTGATTACACCTAACACATCAACCATTCTGTAGATCTTTAACTAAAATACAATGATGAGAGTTCGAAAAGTAAAGCACAGATTCGCCACGATCAACATGCTAAAGATCCAATGTTAGAAAGTGGAAACAAAGTACTTGTAAAACAAAAGAAAGTAAACAAACTCACACCACCATTTAATCCAAACCCTATCGAATAACAGACATTAAAGGTACTATGATAAGTGCACAAAACACCAATACCGATCACCGCATTATACGCAACGCAACCCATTTTAAAAAATTACCAGAGACAGCATTAGAACAACATTTAAAAATAGACACTGAGGAGGAGGATGACGAAGGACCCCAAAGAGTGATCTACCCTTACCCCGAAGTTGAAAACCCTCATAACTTACCAACAGCACAATCACAACCAGAAGAAACCTTAACACAACCACCACCACGAAAGACTTACCCACGACGCAACCGACGCCCACTCGAAAAATAGAGAAAATATTAATACAGACATTTAAACAGACATTTGTAGATAGATATAGCTTAGGGATGAACAATGCTTTAACCAGATTCTTTGTTTTGTTTCTTTTATTATTTCAGGGGAAGATGTTACGATGCGATATCATCTACGATGGAGATCACTACATATACTCTGTACATATTATTTTATGTTAGAAAATATAGAGATTGAAACGATAAACACACGTCTTACCGTAATTATTCGAATTAGCGCCCAACATCTTTTAAGCGCCCCTCTCGAATAAGCGCCCATGTAAGTCTCTCAAA
>JAYJMG010000011.1:73395-92952 GCA_036873935.1 Stomotoca atra
TTCATGCAATGCAGTGTGCGCCGGAAATATCAACACGACGTCAAAAAAACAACCTATGAAAACCTTGTAAATCGTCGGAGTTTTATCCGTGGTCTGTATAAAAGGCATGGCCAAACAGCAGTGACACACGGCAATTAATATATATATGTTTTTGTGTTGTAATATTTGCTAAGGAAAACTTTACTGCCAAAATGTTGTCTGCAATAGGTCAATTTGATGGGAGAATCTGCTTAATCCAATTTTAATGTTAACCTGGTAATCTCTCACCTCGAACAAACCGACTACCATATTTATTTAATTTTTTTAGATTATATATAAAAGTCAAAAAAGAAGAATTTCAGGGCGGCCAGCCAAAAAATGAAGAAATGCCGGTTATTTAGATTTGGCTCGCGCACATTGTGCACACTGCCTGTATGAATAGGGTTAATCCTATTAACACCAGGAGGTTCCCGCAACTTTGAACAACTACAACACTTACAGGCCTAAAACTTTGTGACTTTAAAATCTACCCTATTTTCCACAAAGTATCATGCCATGAATTTAATTCCAGTTCAAGATTTTCTATTTTTTCTGAGAGAGGGTAGTCAGATTTCTAATAATTTGGTAGAAATCACTGTAAATTTCAATTGTTCACAACTTTTGATAGCCAAATGATATTGGCTTGAAACTTTCACCAAGTACTAACCACCATTTTGTTATTCTGCTGATGTCATCAATTTTGGAAAATGATGTGTACCAATTAAAGCTTGCGGCAATCTTTCATCACTTGCTGACACACATTAGGGTTAATGATAAGCATTTCAAGAAATAAACGATCATAATGTTTTCCATTGCACATTGTGTATGCGTCTTACGTTAGTAAAACATTATTTTGTCGTTGCCTATTAATGAATGTATAATTGAACAAGTTAAATTATTGGATTTCTGCAGGACACAAATACATTTGCTGACGACAGTTTTCTTGTTTTTGAATTTCTAGGAAGGTGTAAATAGGTCCAACGTAATTTGTTTTCTTTAAAGTACACACAATGGTCAATATAACTTGCTATGACAACAGACAATTCACGCAGTCAAATCAACAATAATTTTAGATTGAATGGTCAAAATTTTTATAAAATTATACATGTATGTTTCTTTAAGATCTTTTAAAAAGTGAAAAGACCTTGACGCTGTTTAGCAGTTTATTTTCAACATCCTTATTTTAGCCGATTCTGAGTTCATTGAAACACTGAATACAACGTTAACGTACGAGATCAACAGCAGACCAACTGTATCAATGTATGTAAGAGGCGAACCAAGGCCAACTACAGTTTGGAAGTTCGACGGGAATGAACTAACTTCAATTCAAGTGGCTGATGTGAATAGTTCTTTTATTTACAAATACGAGACCACACTACCAGCATTAAAGGCTGAACATTGCAATAAAACCCTTGGCTATGGATTCAATAATTCTGGAAGAAATATTTCTGGATTTTCAACCGTATTTGTTAAATGTAAGTCTCTTTTCTTTCTGTTTTTGCTGAAATTATTGGATTGATTATTTTTTGTCTCACCAAAGCTAGAGTCATGGTGAATTTTTGACGTTACAAATACAAAAAATTGTGATGCATGTGGACAAAAAATGGCTGATTAAAAGCATTTTTGGGGATGCAGTAAAATATGAAATCACAAGACAACAATTTGTCACGCAAATTTGAGCCTTCTGTGTGCGCTTTTAAATAAATTTGCACGAAACGGTTGACACAAAAAAATACATAAATCCTAACTCAAAAATGTTAGTGGCGTATTTCGATAATTTTTTTAAACCAAAATTAACCAGAAAAAAGATTTTGAATAAAAAATTAGAGGCGGCATTTCTACCGTGACTTCAAAAATTGTAATTACGACATCATTACTTAAAAATAGTGAATTTTGTCCACCTGTCAAACTCATTTTATTTTTCGGTCAATGCGGCAAGGAAGTTTAAACTGAAGTGAAATTTTCTGACAACGGTTTAAAATCTTCGTCATTCAATTGTTATTAAAAATGAATGAATTTGCATCACAAAAAGAGTCCGCGTATTCCATAAAATTTTTACAGTTTTTACAGTTCGAAAGTAAAAGAAGTTAGTTTGAAGTCCTCTTATACCATCCTTAGGGCCTTTCCATACCAATTGGTAGTCGTGTTTTCTGCTTGATCGACTTCGAGGTTTAAAACTTTCAGGCAATGTCTCTTTTTCATATGAGTGAAAGTGTTTGAAAAGCTCTATCATGTCGCCTTGAGCTCTCCTGTAAGCCAGCGATGGTAGATCTAAATTTTTCAGTCTTTCTGTGTAGTCCAAACAATGAAAACCATCTACGAGTTTTGATGCACGACGTTGTACATTTTCCAATAAATTTACATGTTTTTTCAAGTACGGTGCCCATACAGCTTGGTAATATTCCAGATGTGGTCTTACGAAGGTGGTGAACAGTTTCTTGAAACGAGGGCCATCGAGATACGAAAAACTTCTTCGAACCAACCCAACTATGGTGTTTGCTTTTTTTACCTTGACAGAAATATGTTCATCGAATTTCAGTTCTGCATCGAGAATTACTCCTAGATCTTTTTCATTTACTTCTTTCAATTTTAAATTTTGATGTAGCTGAACTAGACCATTACGTTTTCTTATAGTCGTACCAGAAAAGGTTAAAAACCTGAAGGCCAATTGGTTTGACGATCATATTGAACTCTATTGGAACGAAATACAATCTGGATTGTGCAGGCTGTATTTCACAGCTGAACTACAAAATGACCACATGACGATAAAGACTGCTTATGGCCATGGTCCAACCAGTATGAGCATTTACTTTTCATCGACGGAGGAGAGTATGATTTTTACAAAAGTTCGATTGAAAGCTACCATCTTTGGAATAGATGGTAAATATTCTGATAATGTCAATATTTCATACACACGCAGATCACCTGCATCAAAAGAAAGTAAGACGTGATTAATTTTGTTGGTCCGATGCATAGTGAAGTCCCTTTTTTAATAGTCTTGTAAATGCTGGTATGCTTTAATTTCAATTTTGGCATAAGAACAGTCATTGATTTGAAAATAATGTATTTCATCATTCGGCTGCGGATATCATTTCTGCCCAATCAACGGGCAGTTGATAATAGTTCAGCCGCTTGTTTCATTTTTTCCAAAGAAATAATATTGTAAAGGTTTTGTAAAATATAGAAATTCAGGCAAAAAACTTCCTTGTGAATGAATCAGAAAAAAATTAAAAATGGGTGCAATAACCAACAATACATATTGCTAGAATCTTCACAGTACACTGGTTAATCTAATCAGCATTGGGAACAACAGAGTGTAAGATGTTAGAATTTATTTTTATATATTTGATTTCATTCTTTAGTTACGTTGAAGAGAGATTACTTTCTGATAACAATTATACTACCAAACTTTTTATGGCTTCTCTTGCTGTTGATATTACTTTACAAATGTTGGACACGAGGTATTGTATATTTTGCAGAAAAGAATTTCAGAAATTAGAATTTTCAATTGACGTACTCCTAAGGATTCCGACAATTACAATTCATTTCAATCACGTATGTAAATCGAAACTCTGACTTAAACACAAGATTTCGTTGAAAGAAACACAAAACTTTTACATGGTGCAAGTAGTCATAATCCATTCACTCCAGCTTTTTGTTTTCTCTGTCAGCCACCAAGCCAAACTCGTCACCTACAACGTTGTTTTAACATTAACTTTCCAGTAAAATGATCATACTTCAGAAAACGTGGTTGCTCGCCGGAATTTTCAAGGCTCATTTTTGGACCATATTTTCTGAAAGTCAATTGCAATTATCAAAAGTATGTTTGCTTTTTTTTTAGTTAAAAAAAGCAAGAACCAGCCGAAACCAGTAAAAGACCATCCAAATGAAATATACAGGGTTCAAGAACTTGCTGATTCACAAAATTATGCGCAGATTGATTTAAAATCTGGAGAAAATAATGTGTACATGGATTTAACTAAAGAATCGAGTCAACAGTACGCAAATTTAGAAATTGCAAAAAGGATTTAACGTTTATTTTTTACTTCGATCAGTCAAGAATTTACTATTGTTTCGTCAAATTGGAAATTAATGAAAAAGGAGAACGAAGATTACACATTGCTCAGTTATAGGCGATTTAATATCCTGTTTAGCAGTTTATTAAGAAAACAGTCCGAGGTGATACTTCCGTACTGGTGGAATGAAACATTATTTTCGTTATTTTCATCTTTTAGTTGAGTTCAAAAGTCAAGAAAATCGTTTGCTATTGCACCTGAATCATATCACGAAGGCTGTGATTGAGAGACTATTTTCAACAATGTGTCGATGCATTTGTGACGATTATTCGAAGTTGTAACGCTGCAACTTGCCTTGTTTTTCTTTGCAAAAACGTCAATAAAAGCTGTTTCTACTTGGCTAGATCTTTCTCAATAGGATTATGTTACCTTTGATAAGATTTGTTGACTACGCCATTTTTTTTATTCTAACCCAATTTAAGTAGCATTCAAAATAAAAGTGCACATTGCCTTTTTATTCTTTCAATTTGAAGACTGAGTCCAAAAGTCAACAGGATCAAAACAAAAGATGAATTTACGTAGATATGTATTAGAGATTCCTTTTGTGCTTGTGTATCCTGTTTACTCTAACAATTGCTGTAGTATTTTAGGAACAAAAATAGAATTGTGTATAATGCTATCAAAATTACGTTGCCTTTGTTGTCTGGCTGTAATAATACAAAGATTCCTAATCAATGCTAGCAATGATATGTTACTTTTTCTTTCTGAATGGAAATAGCCTTCCATACCAAATAAAAATGAAATGATTATTTATCGCATCTATAAACAGACTGTGTACGAATATTTTCTTATTTCTAACTTATGAACGAAAAAGATCCGCTATTTTTAGCTAATGATGGAACAGTGTCAATTCCTGCATCTCTTGACGCAACTTTTGGAAAAAGTCTTACATTGACTTGGGTAGCTAAGTTGTATACAAATGTTGAAGATGGGTTTGCATTTGAAATCAGACTTAATTACATGCTTGTTGCGAACGGATCAGTTGATGTATTAAATATATTGCCAAACACAAACTACACAGACCGTCTAAGCAATGGTATTGTAAAAGGCGATACCATACAGATAACCTTAAAAGAAGTCACTGTTAACGACCATAATTTGGTAGTTGTTACCATTGTTGACTTCCAGAAAGATTTACGATTTATGAGAGAAGGCATGGCAAGGTCTATTATCAATGTAAAAGGTATATTTTAAACTTCCTTTCTTTTCCTTTTTTTTAAAACCAAGAGGGTGTCAGATGCACGTATTACCCCGTATATATACGAGGTTTTACGGGAAACAAGTTGAATCATTTTTTTGGTTTCAAATTAAGAAATGGTAAGTGGAAACCTGATTACAGAAAAACTAGGAAATTAAATGCAACTTGGAACAAAAATTTCCAATAAATTAATGTATTCACAAACATATTTTGCAGCTTATTTTTTCCATGTCTATAAATTTCTTCAATATATTCCGTACCATTTCTTTCAGCTGATTCTGAGTTTATTGTCCCTATGAACACAACATTATCATACAAACTCAATAACAGACCAATCTTGTCTGTGTATGTCAGAGGTAAACCAAGGCCAACTACAGTTTGGAACTTCGACGTGAATAAACTAACTTCAATTCAAGTCACCAATGTGAATATTTTTTTTATTTACAAATACGAGACCACACTACCAGCATTAAAGGCTGAGTTATTTTTGTAGTTTTGCCTTTGTGAAACTTGTTGACTTCATTTATCATCTGATTGATCAAATTAATTTAATGAGAGACCATAACTTCTAAGCATAAATATAGGCATTTATTACCCGCGTAAAATGGACGAATACGATACTAAAAATCCTGCTGCATGATTGGTTTAGAAGATGTTTATCTGAAATGCCATGGTAGCGTCAGAAAGCTTTTTCTCTTTTAAATACGTAAACAAAACAATGTAACTTAGCATGAAGACATTGGGTTGCTTAAAGTTTGTATCGATTTTTCTTGCGTTTCCTAGTGTGAAAATACAGTGATCATCGAATGAACTGAAACCTTATCAAACGCGCGTAATAAACCATATACTAACTGTTTATTTCTGGCATTACCTGCGAATATTGACTTGACCTCCCAAGCTTGGGCTTTACTTTGACGTCAGTCAATATTCTCCGGTAATGTCCTCATAAACAGTTGGTATAGGCATATTATTACCTGCGTAGCAGGGCCGAATTCGATAATAACAATTTGAACAATCTCATTGGTTTAAAAGGATTTGTCGTGACGTCAACCCGGTTAATATTCGCCAGTAATGTCTGCTGCTATTGGTAACGCATTGGTTTTTCAGGTTTTCTCTTGCCAAGACGTAAACAAAGCAATGTAACTTTTCGTGAAGACATTGCATTGCTTGAAGTTTGTATTTGTTTTTCTGACGTTTTCTAGTGTGAAAATACAGTGATCTATCGAATGAACTGTAGCCTAATCAAACGCGGGTAATAAACCATATACTAACTGTTTATTTCGGGCATTACCTGAGAATATTGACTTCCGTCACGCAATGCCCTCGCAAGCTCGGGCTTTAATTTGACGTCAGTCAATATTCTCCGGTAATGCCCCCCCAAACAGTTAGTATAGTCTTAGTAAGAATATTTTTCACTTCAGTTTGAATATTCGGAAGATTTCTTTTCAAAATTGTGCGGTACTTTTTTGATGAAATTTACTTCGTGAGCAAGTTAAACATTCCTAATGTAGCAAGATTTAACTGACTTAATATTTTCATACTTTAACCCTATTTTTGCTTGGAAAACCCTAAATAGCTTAAAAATGACAAAACCTACAAGCTTGAAACTTTGTGGCTTTAAAATCTCCCCAATTTTACACAATTTTTCAAAGTATCATGCCACAAACTTATTTCCAGATCGAGGTTTTCCATTTTTCCTGAGAAAGTGTAGTCAAATTTCTAATAATTTGGTAGAAATCACTGTAAATTTCAATAGTTCACAACTTTTGATAGATAAATGATTTTGACTTGAAACTTTCACCAAGTGCCGATGTCATCAATTTTGAAAAATGGCGTCATAAAACTGAATGGAGCACCAAAACGTCAAAAAATATTTATTGAAATTTTGGCGCGCTATAGTACCTTAAGATTACAATTTCACAAAAACTAATGCAACACTTTTAAAGGCGCTGCTATTTTAAAAGTGTACTTGGAAAATGGCAAGAAAATTCTTTTATTTCTCCTTTTATTTTCAGAATCTAAAAACAGAATTAAAAAAAAAATATTCCAAAAATTGCTGACTTCAGCAAAAGTAGGCACATAAAGTAATTTTCTTGCCATTTTCCAAGTACACTTTTAAAATAGCAGCGTCATGCAAAATTTCATTGAATTTGAACAAACCAGTCAAGAGTTTTGGCCGCAAACAATAATTAGGCATGTATGTTTTTTTCAGATCTTTTTTAAAAGTGAAAAGACCTTGACGCTGTCAATATTCTCCGGTAATGCCCCCCCAAACAGTTAGTATAGTCTTAGTAAGAATATTTTTCACTTCAGTTTGAATATTCGGAAGATTTCTTTTCAAAATTGTGCGGTACTTTTTTGATGAAATTTACTTCGTGAGCAAGTTAAACATTCCTAATGTAGCAAGATTTAACTGACTTAATATTTTCATACTTTAACCCTATTTTTGCTTGGAAAACCCTAAATAGCTTAAAAATGACAAAACCTACAAGCTTGAAACTTTGTGGCTTTAAAATCTCCCCAATTTTACACAATTTTTCAAAGTATCATGCCACAAACTTATTTCCAGATCGAGGTTTTCCATTTTTCCTGAGAAAGTGTAGTCAAATTTCTAATAATTTGGTAGAAATCACTGTAAATTTCAATAGTTCACAACTTTTGATAGATAAATGATTTTGACTTGAAACTTTCACCAAGTGCCGATGTCATCAATTTTGAAAAATGGCGTCATAAAACTGAATGGAGCACCAAAACGTCAAAAAATATTTATTGAAATTTTGGCGCGCTATAGTACCTTAAGATTACAATTTCACAAAAACTAATGCAACACTTTTAAAGGCGCTGCTATTTTAAAAGTGTACTTGGAAAATGGCAAGAAAATTCTTTTATTTCTCCTTTTATTTTCAGAATCTAAAAACAGAATTAAAAAAAAAATATTCCAAAAATTGCTGACTTCAGCAAAAGTAGGCACATAAAGTAATTTTCTTGCCATTTTCCAAGTACACTTTTAAAATAGCAGCGTCATGCAAAATTTCATTGAATTTGAACAAACCAGTCAAGAGTTTTGGCCGCAAACAATAATTAGGCATGTATGTTTTTTTCAGATCTTTTTTAAAAGTGAAAAGACCTTGACGCTGTTCAGCAGTTTACTTTCCACATCCTTATTTTAGCCGATTCTGAGTTCATTGAAACACTGAACACAACGTTAACGTACGAGATCAACAGCAGACCAACTGTATCAATGTATGTAAGAGGCGAACCAAGGCCAACTACAATTTGGAAGTTCGACGGGAATGAACTAGCTTCAATTCAAGTGACAGATGTGAATAGTTCTTTTATTTACAAATACAAGACCACACTACCAGCATTAAAGGCTGAACATTGCAATAAAACACTCAACTATGGATTCAATAATTCTGGAGGAAATATTTCTGGATTTTCAACCGTAGTTGTTAAATGTAAGTCAGCCTCTTTTCTTTCTGCTTTGACTGAGAATTATTGAATCGATTCTTTTTTTGTCTCACAAAAGCTAGATTGATGGTGGATTTTTGACGTTACAAATACAACTAGAAAATTGTGATGCATGTAGACAAATAATGGCTGTCTAAAAGCATATTTGAGAATGCAGTAAAGCATGAAATCAAAAGATAACAATTAGTCACGCAAATTTGTGCCCTCTGTGTGCGTTTTTAATTAAATTTGCACGAAACGTTTGACACAGAAGAATATATAAATCCTAACTCAAAAATGTTAGTGGCGTATTTCGATAATAGTTTTAAACCGAAATTAACCAGAAAAATATTTTGAATAAAAAATTAGAGGCGGAATTTCTACCATGACTTCAAAAATTGTACTTACCACATCATTACTTAAAAATTATTGAATTTTGTCCACCTGTCAAACTCATTATATTTTTCGGTCAATGCGACAAGGAAGTTAAAGCTAAAGTGAAATCTTCTGACAACGGCTTAAAATCCTTTTCATTCAAAATTTATTCAAAATGAATGAATTTACATCGCAAAAAAAGAGTCTGCGTACTCCATAAAATGTTTCAGTAATAAATTGAATTTAAGATTATGATGCGTTTAAAACTCATCATAATGTATACACACCATGTCGACAAACTCGGCTCATGCAAAGCTAACCTTCTGCCGAGTTAGGCAGTTGGTTAGCAATCTTGTTCTGTTACCAGCAGGGTGAGATGGTGTGAGTTCGAGTCCTCTCACTTACACATATCGCTGAATTTAAGATTTTTACAAAAGTTCGATTGAAAGCTAACATCTTTGGAATAGATGGGGGATATTCTGAATATGTCAATATTTCTTACCCACGCCGATCAACTGCATCAAAAGAAAGTAAGGCGTGATCAGTTTTGTTGGTCCGATGCATAGTGAAGTCTCTTTTTCAATAGCCTCGTAAATGCTGGTATGCTTTAATTTCAATTTTGGCATAAGAACAGTCATTGATTTGAAAATAATGTATTTCATCATTCGGCTGCGGATATCATTTCTGCCCAATCAACGGGCAGTTGATAATAGTTCAGCCGCTTGTTTCATTTTTTCCAAAGAAATAATATTGTAAAGGTTTTGTAAAATATAGAAATTCAGGCAAACAACTTCCTTGTAAATGAACCAGAAAAAAATTAAAATTGTGATGCAATAACCAACAATACATATTGCTAGAATCTTCACAGTACACTGGTTAATCTAATAAGCATTGGGGGCAACAGAGTGTAAGATGTTAGAATTTCTTTTTATATATTTGATTTCATTCTTTAGTTACGTTGAAGAGAAATTACTTTCTGATAACAATTATACTACCAAACTTGTTATGGCTTCTCTTGCTGTTGATATTACTTTACAAATGTTGGACACAAGGAATATTATAATTTGCAGAAAAGAATTTCAGAAGTCGACGTACTTAGCTACCTAAACTTTGATTCGCTTTTGAAGGTTCGAGCAATTAAAATTCATTCTCCGTCATGTACGTAAATAGAAATTCTTACTTAAACACAAAATTTCGTTGAAAGAAACACAAAACTTTCACATGGTGCAAGTAGTCATAATCCATTTATTCCAGCTTTTTGTTTTCTCTGTCAGCCACCAATCCAAACTCGTCACCTACAACGTTGTTTCAACATTAATCGTCCAGTAAAATGATCTTACTTAAGTCAACGTAATTGCTCGTTCGGCTTATTTATTGGCCATATTTTCTGAAAGTCAATTGCAATTATTAAAAGTATGTTCGCTTTTTCTTTAGTTCAAAAAAACAAGAACCAACCAAAACCAGTAAAATACCATCCAAATGATTTACCCAGTGTTCAAGAACTTGCTTATTCACCAAACTATGCGCAGATTGATCTTAAATCTGGAGAAAATAATGTGTACATGGATTTAACTAAAGAATCGAGTCAACAGTACGCAAATTTAGAAATTGCAACAATAATTTAACTTTCCCTATCTTTACTCCGATCAGTCAACAGTTTACTGTCATTTCGTCAAATTGGAAATTAATGAAAAAGGCGGACGAAGATTAAACATTGCCCCGTTATAGGGATTCCATATCCTGGTAAAGCAGCTCTTTAAGAAAACAAACCAAGGAGATACTTCTGTACTGGTGGAATCAAATATTAACTTTTTTTTATAACATACTGGGCCTCTGGAAAAAGGTCAATTGGATTTTTTGGTTGAGTTCAAAAGTCAACAAAGTCGTTTGCTATTGCACCTGAATCATATCACGAAGGCTGTGATTGAGAGACTATTTTCAACAATGTTTCGATGTGTTTGTGACGATTTTTCTAAGGGATTCGGTTCAAATTTTTTTGTAGATCTCAAAATTGTAACGCTGCAACTTGCCTTGTTTTCCTTTGCAGAAACGTCAATAAAAGCTGTCTCCACTTGGCTAGATCATTCTCGACAGGATTATGTTACCTTTGATACATTAACACCCAAAAATTTCGGCGGATAAAGTTTCAGCGGAAAAACTTCGGCGGAAATATTTTCGGACACTTTTTGCCAATTTCGGCGGAATAATATTCGGACATATTTTACAGTGTATGAAAAATTTTCGCACTAAAAATAAAACATTAAAACTGCTTTTGGTAATCAAAATCTCGTTTTTGTAATAACACAACTTGGGTTTAGGGTTTTCTAAATTGATTTCCATAGAAATTACAGCAAAAAAAGGAAAGTTCTTTTTTCGAAAATTTTCGGCAGGACATAATTCCGGACAACTCAGAATTTCGGACGGATCAATCCGAAATCATAAATTTTGTCTCGCCGAAATTTTTGGGTGTTAATGTAAGCTTTGTTGACTACGCCATTTTTATTCTAACCCAATTTAAGTAATATTTAAAATAAAAGTTTTACCAACTAAAACTCGCTGCGAGAATTTTTCCGTCTTTCAGGCATTTCCGACATTGTATATTGTTCTGATAGCAGAAAATTGAATAATATACTTTATAAAGATGCGATGACATAAAATTATATATAATAATTTAAACTTGGAGAATTCTTTGCAGTTTCTATTTCTTATCCCAACTCAGCTTAGGATTGGAGTGATTAATAAGTTGTGAGGGACGTAGAGGCGGATAGAAAAAAGGAATTCTGTAAGAACCTAAAAATTATTCTTTTTTCCTTCTTTTTTCATATTTTTCGTGATGAATCTGTTCTATGTAAACATTGATAAAGCTGCGCAAAAATGCAGCCATTTTCCTTCAGTTAGCCAAAAACTATTTAAAAAGGTTACTCAAGGTAAAGTGCTCGCGGCAATTTTGATCGTAAATAACTTTTTGTGTGTTGTGTTTAAGGCTCTGAAACTTTGTCACTTTTCCTAAATATCTATATGCAATTATGATGCCAATTTTTATGAAATTTGAGGCAAGTGAACTAGTATTTAGGAAAAAATGAAGATTAGTAAAAAAAATTAGGTTCAAAAATTTCAATAGCCTGTAAATTTTGACAAGTGAAAAAGTTAATATCTTCTGAAGTTTAAAGCAATCTTTATGTTTTTTAGTGGAATTTTTGTCATTTTTGCACCTGATAACTCCAAATAATTTCCTCATTTTCAAATTTGGCGAATTATTGAAAGCGAAAATGCTGATGTCAGCAAAATGGTGGCCATCACAGTAAAATTCTATTAACGTGCGAAGTTTCGTCTTTAAAGTATCAACCGTTCAAAAGTTATGGATCGTTTCTCTAAAGAAAGAAATCTATTCTAATGTTAGTTCGACTAACCTGTTGGAGGCACCTTTTATGCATTTTTTATCTCCCCGCAATTGGGATTCCGGAAGATTTTTTTCGATAACAAGTTCATTTTTTACGCTTCTTGAGGCCATTCAAAAAAATATGCTTGTTTCTGAAAAAGCGGGTCATTAAAAAATTTGTCACCCGAGAGGCCGCAAAAACATTTTTTAACGATTTCCGACCTATATTACTAGCTCGGGCAGGAAAGTTCTTAGCCTGTATTCCAGACCACATAAAAGAGTTACATCGCACAGTCATTAGATTTACTGGGCTACACAGGCACGCTGTCTGCCTAGTTAGGGTTTGGTCAATGTAACTGGATAGTGTAATTTCTGGACCGAACTCAGTTTGTTCACTACAACGCAAACTTCAGCGTGGCAATTGCATCTGAGGGCTGGAATTTTTCGAGATCATGTTGTCTACCTTCACGTGGTGACCCTGCTACGATGAAGTACCATAATTAACGGTATATTGAAGACAACGAACATATATTTGATTTTAGGCTTCTAGAAGGGGGTTTCAAATTAAAGTTCAAAGACTGTGGGCAATACAATAGGTAGATAAACATGTGTACTGTACCGTGTGGGTTGATAGCAAAAAGTATGGAGACGTGTACGTTATATTAACACAACTTTCATTTTTACGTTCATATTTACATCAACAAACAACAAACAGGACTAAGGTTTCATATCTCACTTTCTTCAAGCTCCTTTGGCACTCCGAGTTAATACAAAGAAGTCTCGTATTAAGCCTTAAATCAGATTAAATTCTGGGGCCTCTTTTCATCGTTTTCTATGGTGCTGTGGAACGCTTTTTTTATTTGCTAAGTAAGAAAATATTCATGGCTGTTGTAGATTTGCTGAAGTCGTAGAATTCGTAGAAGTTGCTGTTCAAGTTTAAAGACAAGTTTAAGTTAAGTTAGAGGTTGGACTTTTATGTTTTTAAACCAGACAGTTGGATAGTCTTAATCATTGTTTCCTTATGGTCTTTGGTGGTGCTAAAGTAACAAACAAATTGTTTTGCTAGCGCATATTTTGTTTGCTTCACAAAATGTTTTAGGTTATAAGTTCAGGCTTTGATCACAAACCTGGACTGCTTTGATAAGCCATGGGATTGATTTGCAGCGGGTGCAGAAATATGTGTGCGAATCCCATGTCGTCTCACTTTATACTTAAGATAAGACGCACCAATTTTTGGTGCATGGGAACACTAGTATCGTTTATTACCCGCGTTTGATTAGGCTACAGTTTATTCGACAAATCACTGTATTTTTACACTAGAAAACGTCAGAAAAACAAATACAAACTTTAAGCAATGCAATGTCTTCACGAAAACTTACATTGATTTGTTTACGTCTTGGCAAGAGAAAAAAAAACTTGAAAAACCAATGCGTTACCATTAGCAGCGGGCATTACCGATGAATAATAACGGGGGTGTCGTCACGATAAAGCATTTTAAATCAACGAGATTGTGCAAATTTTTTTTATCGCGTTTGGTCCTGCTACGCGGGTAATAATTACTATGCTAACTGTTTTTGAGGGCATTACTTACGGAATATTAACTGTTAAGAGAGGTTTGTACGAAGAAATATTACACGAATTCGGAGTACAGAGCCGAGCTTGCGAGGTTCTGTACGTAGACTGAGGGTAATACTTCAAGCACAATACCGAACTATAAACAGTTAATATGCCGTTTATTAACTGTTATTCTCGTTTTACTTCCCCTTTCCTTGTCCTATTCCAAATATTTACGACCATTAAAGTCTACTAAGGCCTTTACATTACCAAACTGTAGCTTTCTTGACTCGTCTCTTGCTCGGTAACCAAAACATGTTGTTAGGTTTCTGTTTAGTTTTTAAAAAAACTGTTTGTTCGATCTGTTTGTTAAAATATGCCTTGTTTCGTTTTTTTTTTGTTTTTTTTGATTTTGAAAATCTACCATTTTGCGTTGTTCAGTTTATCCCGGTTAATTTGAGAAAATATTGCCCCGTCGGCAAGGACCTGTAGACCAATCAAAACACAGGGAAAAGTCATACTAACCGAATGACGTAATCTTCAGTTACTAACGGAGAATATTGACTGACGTCAAAGTAAAGCCCGAGTTTGGGAGGACATAACGTGACGGAAGTCAATATTCAGTTAGTATATGGTTTATTACCCGCGTTTGAATAGGTCACAGTTTATTCGATCCATCACTTTATTTTCGCAGTAGAATATGCAAGAAAAACCAATCCAAACTTCAAGCAATGCAATGTCTTCATGAAAAGGAGCATTGCTTTGTTTACATCTTGGAAAGATAAAAAGCTTTAAATGTTAGCGTTGTCACTATGACAGCGGCATTACCGGTGAATAATGCTCTGCGTGACGTCAGGAAAACATTACCTAAACCAATCACACAATAGGATTTTTTTATTATGCTAATCGGCGCTGCTACGCAGATTATAACAGTGAATTTTAAGTTCGAGATTGCTGTATTGTCTTAATCCCACAAAGTGACGTCACAATTCAAAAAAAATTTTGGGCTCGAGTTTGTAAGCATGTCTCGTCATCTGCTGTTTGTACTAGCTGTGGTTTAAGCTTTGTTTTTATCTATCCATATTTCTATGATATAACTGTTTAAATTTTATTTCACTTTGAAATTGTACTTTTTCTAAATATGACAACCAGATTGAAGCTGGGCGACGCATTCAAATGGGAAGGACAATGCATTGATCACGTACACATTCGAAACAAAAGAAATTGTCGACGAAAGGAGAGAGAGAGAAAAAATGAAAATTTGGAAATTGATAAAAATTAATCAAAGCTATTTTCCAATCAAGGGCGCTTTTGTATCAAAAGGCGGACTAATGGCTTTTTCAGTATCGTCTGTCGCTTTTCGACAGGCTGGATTAGCGCCACCAATGCCTGTCAGTATTGGACGACGTCAGCACTAAAGTGTATCCCTGCAAAAACTATGAAATGCTTGTAACATAACGGATGATACAAACCTTGACCACAAAGCTCCTTCTCCTTTTTTGATAAAATCACTTTATCAAAAAGGAGAAGAAGCCCTGGGATCAAGGTTGTGGATGATACAAAAGCAAAATTCTAACAGGGATTTGCACTGTTCAGCCATAATCAGGTTGTTGAACGAAATATTTCGCACACTTTTTCCTATCTTTGTAGCATACCAAGGTAAACGAATGCGATTTTATTAAAAATACAAATAATATTGAAATAATGTCGGGTGCCGTTCGATATTGGTGAAAAAACCTATATTTTCATTTTCGAAAGCGATTCAAACGTGTCTGAACCATTATACTTTTATTATACCATTATACCATTATTATCCGGCTTTTATGGATTTTAATTTCAATCTGAAGAGAACTGAGAGTCTCGGCTACTTCCTTTTATTCATTCTACTTCTTAACACTATTTCCGGGTACCACAGTGCCAAAGCTGCCCAGCTTTCTTGTTATATAAGATTTGAGGAATCGCAATCCGGTGGTACTTTCTTACAAGGTATTTTTGGACGGTTTCAGAGCAAACGCACATTACTTTTCTTTGAAAGCATTATGCAAATTTATTTTGAACTTCGGTTTTTCAGCTGACATCTCACATCTTTACAAAAAAATGTGTTCTTTTCGTACAACTAAGTGCGTAAACTGTCGATTGCTCTACTGGAAATAAAAGGCTGACTTTTTCTGAAATACTGGCTGAAGGAGAAGATTAAAAAAAAATTTATTTTTTTGTAGAAAGATCATTTCTTTAAAGTTGCAGTTACATTACATAACACTGAAGCAGCTAAAGCCTGGTTCATGCTGCGTATCATATAATATATGATTTAAACAACGTATATGCAATTATTTTTTGGTACATAATCCACATGATTTAGGGCATACAGCCTTGAAATATTTCATGTAACTGAAATGCGTGCAAAATCCTTTTGCAGCCCAATTTGGACATTGCAAATACTTGTCGCGTCCAGCGCAAGTTAACGCACAGTTCTGTTTCGACCAACATGATAAGCATAAGTTTCTTGTTGCAACCAAATCGCACAAAGGACTCTTATTAACGCAACCTGAAAAAAAAAAAAATAAAGGAAGTTGTACTCTTACATTTATACAAATATATACTAAGCCTTCAATTAAAGAATTACAGTGAAACCTCTCTATAGCGGACACCATCGGGACCTCAAAAAAGTGTCCGCTATAGAGAGGTGTCCGCTACATAGAGGTTCTTCCCAAATTGGCTTATTTTGCCTCAAAAACCTGCTCTGGGGTATTAGGGTATAGTGAAATCGACCCCAAAGTGTGTCAAGAAGCCGGTTTTGGGAGAAGAAAGAGCCTAAAGACAATATGATGTAAGTATATGCTATATTTCATTCAAAAAAGTAAAACAGACTCCAGACTTCTTATAAAACTTTGAGATATTGCTTTGTCTTAGCGAATACAATTTGATATTTTGAACTTTGTCAATTACTTCGGAAATCAGCCCTGTGAGAGTTGCATTGTTTTGATTCATGAAAAAATGACCCATTGTTGGGCGTGTCCGCTATAGAGTGGTCAGTTCTAGTGGGTAATGTCAATTGGGGCATTGAAATGACGTCCGCTATAGAGAGGTGTCCGCTATAAAGTGTCTGCTATAAGGAGGTTTCACTGTATCACTAAAAGCAATAAAAACCCGTTCGAGAACTTTTGTAACAAATGCAAGTGGACTTTTTCAAATAATACAATCTTGTTACCAGGATCTCTGGGAACTAGATTGCAAACTGAACACCATAGTTTTGAAGCCTAGTTTTATTCGTTCGCATACATTGATGAAGCATGTCTTTGGTCCAAGATCAAAAAGTAATCACTTACCAACATTTGACAAATCTAAAATAAAAAAAGAAAAGAGTATTTGTCAATATTCTCACGCTACCTTTAGACAGGTCTTTCCCATTAATTTGTTACTTTTAACTAGTGATGAACATTCTTTTATAGTTTTTAATGTAACACAAAAGTCTTTTGATAAAAATCACTTTGATGCATTGAATAAAAAGCAAAACGAAATGTTTTTGAAGAACCCGAATACAAAAATTTTTAAGAACATTCGTCGTTCTAAAGAATTTAACCACAAGTTATATAAAATCGCCTGGCTCACAGTTTACAGACATTGGAAGCAAAACGTTCATAATGTCATAAACTATCTATAAAATGAGCAGGATTTGCAACACCGGCACTCTCCATTTTGACCCTATTTACGTCAGATGTTTAAATGAAATTCGTGGGTCCATATCTTCGCAAATACACCGTTGTAGATGTATGATCTCATCTTGTTAGTTTAACACACTTCTATCCATCGATTTTTAGAGTGACCTCATATTTCATGATTCTATTCCAGTGGCGCCATCATGGATGACAGGACCGATATTTGTCCCGTTAGCAATGGGAAAAATCAGTTTCCATTAAGCAGAATTTTCCGCCATTGATGTCATTTGTGCATGCGCAGTGATAAAAAAATATCGCTCCCAAAAGTTTAAAGCTGTTCTACTTTTCTTCTCCGAGCACGGCCGGCAACCGATCAGAATAGAGACCGAGACTGGTCAAATAAGACATGAAATCAACAAAGCAAAGCTGATGTTTTTCCAAATTACCGCAATTGAGCCATTCAAATGGAGTGTTAAGTACCACTACTAAGCCCATCAATATAGGTTTTTGCGGCATACACTGGAGGATATGAAAATTCCAGAATTGGTAAGAAATGTCAAATAGACTTCGAGGCGCAAAGCTCGCTGCGCTCCGCAACAAATTAAAACATTCTTATTTTTATGTTCTTTTAAATTTATTCTTATCAAAATCAGTTGTTTCCTTTAAGCGCCGTTTACGTTTGAATTCATAACATTCAAATAGACATCTACAGGAAAAAAAACTGATGAAATGGGATACTCAGTCAAACATTATGGATCATTAATCGGCCCCAAATTAAATTTTCCATAGAAAAAATGCTTAAATAGGAAAAGCCGTAACCTTTGATAACTTTTGGATCATAATTGCAAATACATTGAAATTTTACACGTTGTGAGTACGCTATGAAGATGGTACAACGCTATAGCCGAATCAACCTTTGGTGCAGCTGTTTTCGGCCCGTCAATCCAAAGCTACACATACGTAAATATCGTTCTCATACTCTTTTGCATATTCAATTAATAAAACGTAATTTTTGCTTGTATATTACTGCTTTAAACTTCAAGAATACAATACCAAAAATTCTTATTCATGCACGGCTACAGATCCCAGTTGGCACAACAACCTAACGGTAACAATTCAAATCTGATCACTGAGTCTAATATATTACCCCCTGGAATGAAAGAAATATAATAGAAAGGTGATGGAGCATTTATGTGGTGTCAAACCATATCGACCGTAATACTTTTTTCAATTTTTTTTTTTTAATTATTGCTTTGATTTCTTCTCTGAACTTATCCTTGACTACTAATTTTTAAAAAAATTGAAAAATCAGTTAGCAACAAGCATATCAGTGGCGACTTTCTCCTCCACAAATTCCGGCATTTTTGCACGGTTTTAGGAAAACCGTGAAATTGGTGGCTGCTCGCTAATATGGAAACAAGACAGTACTGACGGGCTGTTTAAATCAAGAAAAAAATGAACAAGGCAACTTAAAGGGGAAGTAAACACAAAAATTATTTTTTGATATTTTGTCAGAAACACCTTAAAACTCACAAGATTGTTTTTCTTTTTTCGTGTTTTTATCTAAAAATTGCTTTAACAACACGTCTTTCACGCTAAAAATTGATGTGTTATCTCGACCCCTTTTCTCTCTTGAAAAGACTGGACCGAACGCGGATTATGACGTTGCAAAGTGCTCCAAGTGCAGATTCGCACTGTGAGGATAACAAATGCAGCTCGATAACGATACAAGCAAATAAAACATTCGTTAGATTTAAATAAAACTTGCCTACTGTAGCTGAATGTTTTCAAAGAGATATGCAAGTAAAAACTATTTGTAACATTCGTCGTACTAAAATCATCTTTGAAAAC
>JAYJMG010000012.1:18512-29828 GCA_036873935.1 Stomotoca atra
GGGCACTTAATAAAGGCTGGGCGCTTGCTGCCAGAAATGCGGTACTACTGCACTGAATTAAGCGTAATTAAATTTCAACACAGGCTTATGTAAAATTAAATTTTTCTCTGTACAAAATGATTAGTATCGTATTACTACAAAAGGATGTAAATAAGTATTTTTTGTTTTTTCTCTACAAAAACGAAACTTAAAAATAATGAGACACCGTTTTGAAGCCCAAATGTGCAAGCTTTCCAACGATCCTTCACAGAGCTTTTCGCATTTTTTGTTAACATAAACTATAGATTTACGTTACCCCCTTGAAATTTATTCTCGAGAAAATGGGATTTTTATAAATTTTCAAGACAGCAGGATCCTCTGGTTCTTAACACAACACCTTTATCACTGAGTTACAACTGTTTTCGAGATTTTGTGTTTGTTGGAAAAGTTTTGAAAAGTTGTTAAGATTAAGCTTTGAGGATAAATTTTGAGAGTTTGACTAAAAAGTCATCCAAGATGGGTGCAGTTGCTGTTAGAGGCAGATCACACAAAACCATAGGTGATTCAGACCCAAGAGCATAATATAAAAATCACTATGGAATTATTTCACCTTACACTAAAGTTTTAATTTGTTATTTTTACTTTGATACCAGTAATTGCGGCTGTAAATGTCAAATGTAAAGATATTTCACGATCGGTAATAGGTGGTGAAATTGGTTATGATGGATGTAATAACTTCTTTTCAGTACAGATTATCACAACAAAAGCTATTCATTTTCTGCAACAAAGCCGTAGTTGTGAATATTTCACTTTCTTTGTTAGTCGCCAGCTGAGTAATTTGATAGTAATAACCTTTTCTACACCAACCAGCTTGTTGAAAAGTTTCAAAGAAATCAGCCAACGTGCCTTTAGAGCTTTGGCATTCCGGCAGGAGAGGAGATGCCCCAGTTATTAGGTAAAGGAATGGAGGGTCAGGGTTATGATCATAGCTAGGGTAAGGGTTAAGATCAGAGTCGGGCTTACGTTAGGGTTAGGTTTTGGGTTTCAGATAGGTTTAGTCCTAGGCGGTTAGAGTCAGTGTCAGGGTGAGGGTAGGGTCACACCTTCCTGGAGGCATGCTCCTCTCATGAAACTGTTTGAAGAATAGTTTGTAGGGTACTAAGCTTCAGAGAGAGGGAAACATACCGACAGGTCTCACTTCTATTAAAACCTTTATACTAACAATTTATTTTTCAAAGTTCTCTCAGCAATATTTCGATAAGCTATAAAGCCCTTAGTTCGAACTTTATCAACCAAGGAGTAATGGGTGGATGTATTGATGCACCCAGAGTGCCAAATTTCATAAACATTGACAACAACAAAAAATCTGTCACCAATTTCACCAATTTTACGATGCCTTACGGATGATGAAATTGATGAACCCAATTTTACCAATTTCACCAATTTTGAATAGATGATTTATAAACATTCTCACACTTCAGGAATTGACAGCTACCATCATAAGTCAATCAATAGTTTATTGTTGTTTCCAAACAACGCACAGATGTCTAATTAATGCAATTCATAATTTTGCTATTAACTGTCTAGACAATTCTTTCTCTTTTGTGATGTTTAACAAAAACAAAAAAAGGAAAAAACAACATTCGAAAAGAGCAGATAACTTACGATGGTAAAATTGGGCAATCAATTACTCCAATCTGACGACCTGTTATGGATGATGAAATTGGTGAACCCAGGGCAACCAATTTGATTACTTTTATCAGTTTCATCAATTTGGAAATGAAGACTTAGGAACTATGGCACTTTACCAATTTCACCAATTCTATGGCTTGCTACGGATAGTGAAACAGGTAAACCCAGAACAACGAATTTGCCAATTAAAAAGTTTCGTTAATATTGATGCAATTGGTCAAATTGGAGCTCAGGTGCGGAAAATTTGATGATGAAAATATAGTTGCTTCACAATTTAAATTGGACAGTTGATCAAAATGGTGAAATTGGCTTAATCGGTACAATTGGTCAATTTGACATTGGTTGAAGTAAATTAACGATTGTAATGGTTTTGATTTCACCAGCTGATGATATTCAAGGCATTTTTAGTTAGTCATTGGTACTACAAAATGTTTAGTTCTGTCAGATTTGGAATTAGATTTATCTCCACCAAAAAATATACTTTAAAAATAGCACTAGCATTGTATTGGAGATTTTACCATCTGATCTGTTACTGATGGTAAAATGCATTAGTATTATGCATGACTCACAATTATAAAATAATAGAAATTTATCTCTCATACATTTCCACACTATCATAATCTGCAGTTTTTATAGCCTGTTCGGAAAATAACTGATATTGTCACTGAAGTTCTTTTTTATTTCTCTTGGAAAACATGACTCCTCAATCTGCTCTTCTGTCTATAGTGGTGAGCAGGAGCAGGTGTTTGTTTCACAATAATGATGAAGATTAATGCATTTAAGTGCTGTTTTTCTCTTTGTAGGTTTCACAATGTGGACATAAGTGTTGCTGTTAGCACTGATGGAGGATTGATCACGCCCATTGTGGTTGATGCCAATAAAAAAGGACTGAGTGAAATCAATACCAATGTTGTTGAGCTAGCAGAAAAAGCCAGAAATAAAACAATCCAGCCACACGAATTCATGGTAATATCTCATTTTCCTGCTCAATAGCTAGCTATAATACTAATTGTTCCCTTCGACTAGAGCAAAGTTTGTGTGTGCTAGAGTGCTGTCTTTACGCATTCTATTTCTCATTTCTTCTTAGTTTGTGTGAGGTTTCGCGCGCCTCAAAAGGTAATGTTATTAAACCATACAGATCTCTTATTAGGACTTCAAAAAGCAGTTAAATTGATATTTAGGTTGAGGTATCTCCGATCAATGGTTTCCTTTCCAAGATAGTGTATGATAAAGATTTTTGCATCAAGTCACAGACATGAAAAGCTGGGTAGAAGGATGAAGTGGACCTTTTTGATGATTGAAATGTTCGAATTCTTATTCTTTCCCACTACAGAAACATGGATTGTGCAATGCTGTTGAATGCACTTGCAGAGTGAAACAATATTTTTTCTAAACCTTTTCTTTGCTTTGCTGAGTCAGCATTTATTTATATTTCAGGGAGGCACATTCACAATATCTAATCTTGGAATGTTTGGCGTAACAAATTTCTCGGCAGTCATAAATCCCCCACAGGTAAGAAGTGACATTATTCAGCTGCGTATGGAGGACTATTTTTCAGTCGTGGAAGGCAACAGTTTACCAAAAAGGAAGCCTAGCTTTTATCTCTTGAGCAGAGTTAGATGGTATCAGCTTTTCTCTTCTTTTCTTTGAACAATTTCATATCACTCTTATGCATGAGTTAAATCCCACACAATATGCAACAAATTTAAGATAGGAAGTTAGGCAGGCTGGAACTCAAGTACAAGTCCTTTGAACCAAGACCTAAAATTGTAGACAAAACCCAATTTACTACCAGTTTATCAAAATTAGGTATTTAGGCATAAGTTGGAAGGGAATTCAATGTCCTGTTTTTCGAGAATTTTTTGACTATAGAGAAGTCCGATTGGTCAAGTTCAAGCTGCATTGTTTGACTAGCAGTCAATGCCATGCGTTTGGCTTGGAAAATGGTACCCGAAATGGTGGATGCCTCAATAAGCATGGTTTCAATTGCTCAAATAATTCAGGCAATTTCCAGTTATATGACATAAATATTTCAGGCAAGAAGATAGCTTCTCAAATTAAAATTTTTTTGACCTAAAACTTGTTTTATTTCAACCTATTTCAACCTAGTTTTTTCGTGTATGTGAATTGTGAAGAGGTTGTAATTACACAAAAAAGCTTCTTTCCTACATTTTTTCATTTTTCTTCACTTCGAAGCTGGGCTGAGCAAATCAAGTTATGCTTCTTATTTCCTGAGGAAAATTTAAAAGAATCTGTGATACGTCTTTTTTGAACTTAGTAAAAAGTGCCAGATGTTTTAGGTTGCACTTCATTTAATTGTCTTACCAAATTGGACCTATTTGTATTCCCATTTTATGTTATTAAAACAGATACCATGTTTACCATGTTATACCACCTTTGTTACTTTTATTAAGTATATTTTAATGATTTATTTGACTTATTCGTAGTGTCATCAAATTTGAATTAAAAGATTCAACTCAGATTGTGCATGATAATGTGAACAGCATTTGCAACAATCAACTGAAGTGGTATATATCATGGGTTTATCATACTCATGTTCATTATGGAGTCATACTAGACTCAGGAATGATGTTATTGAAGTGGTCTTTCGTATTAGCAGTTGTCAATGTGTGTTCATTCTTTACGTTGTCTGTTTTAAAATGATTACATGTGTTTTTCACCTTTACTCGAACTATATATATTCTTGTTAACCTATTACTTATATCTGAATACATCTCTATTTCATTTTTCCTTGAGTCGTGTGGAGTATCAATATCGCAATATCTTCAGTTTTGGATATTGATCACTGCTGATCTGATTGAAATGCGAGCCTCACCTGTCTATCATATCGAAGAGCTTAAGTTGTCTAAGTGACTTTCATCACCTTTTTTCAAGTGTTATGAGCTCTTAATGAACTGCAAAGCCCTCCCTTTCTCTCATTGCACACTATGGAGAGATCAAAGCAAATTCTTCTGATAGCTTTTCACTTCCTGCGCTGAGCCACTTTTGATTGCTTTCACAGTTTGCGTGAATGAATGTGGAAACTGTTAAAAAGTTTAATCACTCTGAGATCACACGTCGAATCTTCGCTGACAGCTGTTTATGTGTTTGAACATTTTTTTTATCCTAAAACAACAGGGCGAGAGTCTGTACCATTACTTTTAGCTTTGGTGCATACTTGCTGCAGTAAGGTAGATCCCCCAGACGATTTCCTTACGTATAAGATGACTCCAGTTTACCTAAGTTATAGATAAATCCTTTAATTAATTCGAGCTAATGATAAATAAATGAAATGATTTAATACTTAATTATATGTAATTCTTAGTAATGGCATTTCAAGTTCATATTGTTCGCCACTGATCACATGATATTTATTCTCCATGGTTTTATCTTTATGATTAGAGCTTTTATCGCTTCAGGTTGAGATACTTATTAATTTATTTATTCGAATGTTTGTGTCCCGTTTAAGTACTCATGATTATATTAAAGAGAACTGAATTATTCATAATGTTTTCACTGTACTGGAATGCCTGAAATCGGTTTTTCCCTTTTTTTTCCTGTTCTTGTGGCACGAACTGAAGGAATGCCTAATCGTTGTTGGCATGTGCTTTTTTTTTTCTTGTAGAAACAGATGTTTTGATCCTAAAATTCTTATAGTCCACGCCATATTTTTCTGTTAATACTGGTTCTATTTGTCGCTATATTTTTTTTCTTTTCATAAACTAAGTTTGGAAATAACTGGATTTTTTCATTGTGGGGTTTTTGTGCACCTAAAACATTTCGTTCTTGTGCATCGTGGCCAAACGATGATTAAGGTTGCTTTTTAAAAAAATGTTGGTATGGTTAGGCCATTCTAATTTCTCATGAGGTTGTAATGTATCAACGTATTAGCATTGTGGAGCGCCCAAATAATTTTTTTTCGGTAACTTAACTTCAGACTTCAAGAGGTAGGTATCAGACACCTGCAGTGTTTGTTGCGCTGTGACAGTCCATTATGAAGTGTTCTCCCATTTACGTCAGTTCATTGCGATGTGTGTATAACCGTATAAGAAGGGCGCGACTTAATGCGCATGATGCCCAGACGAATAATTTTCCTTTTTCCTGTCTTTTCAGTTATAATTGTAGCTACGTTTTTCTATCCTTCCATAGAGCTGCATCCTGGCTGTCGGCGCCACAGAGGATCGAATAGTTCCCGACGCTTCGTCAGAAAATGGGTAATTACATGCTTACTGTGTTATCCATCTTTGGTCTTATTTACTGGAAAATTTGAGACTTTAATGCACAACCTTCGTATAGTCACTGCTGTGGAGAGTGTTTTAGTCTGTGGTTTTTGTTGAGCAATTTAAGAGCATTTTGTTTGTTGTTTGATGATATTTTGAGTTGCACACAGATTAAATAATTATTAATTATTTAAGTTGACTTCTATAATTACGCTTGCATGGAGCGAGTCATCGTTAAATTTGAGTGTAATCTGGCAGTGACGTCATTGCATGTCCACAAAGTCGTGCGTGTTATCTAGACTCGTCATTTTGGACGTCACGTGCTAAGTGTGCTTGGGTCCTGATAAGCATCAGGGTGGGGAAAAGGAAGAGTAAACATTTTGTTGTCGTTGTTTTTCCGTGTTCCTACTTGTGTTCTGTGTGTTTGTGGTCAGGCTTGACGTATGCTTGCAAAAACCCAGATACTTATGAAAAAGGCCCTTGCGAAATTCACTTTAAGTAACAATGAATGAGTACTAGATACGAAGGTGATTAATCGGGAAGTTGATGTTGCCTTGAAGCAATTTTTTGGACTCTTTTGAGGCATAGTCGTGTGACTATATTTGAAGGCATCGGATGGTCAAACTTCGTTGTTATGACGTTGCAACGATTTGTCTTACGTCATTGCATCGTCGTTTGAATATGAGGTTTTTTCAAGATGGCTTCCATTTGTTTGACATTTGACTTTACTTTTCTAGGTTTAAAAGTGCGAAAGTAATGAGTGTGACGCTTAGTTGTGATCATCGCGTTGTTGATGGTGCTGTAGGTGCTCAGTGGTTGAAAGTTTTCCGGTCATACCTGGAAAAACCGATAACCATGTTGCTGTAATGTTCAAAAACGTTCTTATACCACCTCTCACACGAGACAGAGAAATGTACTGTTAAGCATTTACGTTGCTTATGAAAATAACTTTAATATCTATACGATTTAGCTCAATGTCGACTTTTCTATGAAGCGAATAAATATAAATATATATCTGAACTTGTGACAACAGTGTGTTCATTTGTTACCATGGTTATTTTAGTTGTGGTCGCTTCCATTCTGATCTTGTTCTGACGTCAATTGTTATTTGAGAATTATAATTTGTCTGAAGTTTTCAGTTTTTATTTTTTTTCTCTCACTCAAAAAGCATTGGTTTATTTCCCCCACAGTAATCCGTTATGTTCTTTATCTCATCAATTCGTGTATGGACACGTTAACTGTTGAGAATTTCCGGAATAAATCGTATTTACGTCGTTATGTCTAACCTAGCCATGGTCTGTAAATTGAAGGCGGTGTCCTTTCATCTTTGAACAGTCAGACTTATTTATATTCTGTGTTTTATCACACGGCTAGCGACGATTAAATTCCTGTCATGCCCGTTTCACATATCTATATTTTAATCTTTCTTTCTGAGGCTCTAATCCTTTATCAAAAGCTTTTCTTACGACATTAAAACTTACGTAAACTTTCATGTTGCGTGGAAAAACCCTGTAGCGTTCGACGCGAATATTGTCAAGAGCACAATTAAATAAAATGTAATTTTGCAGAACGAATTTAAACGTAAACATGCCTTCAGCCTCACCTGGTTTCTACTCGGGGGTAAAAATGTTTACAACTGAGGAAAGAAGTCGAAGTAAATTTTATTGTTTTGTTGAAAAGACAATTTGTACATGGAAGAGCGCATCGCGTTTTTGGTAGATGCTGATTTGGGTGCGAACTTCTTGCGAAGCTGCTGAGTAAGATATAATTTTCTGAACCTCAAACCAGTTTGTCGGCGTTAATCCATAGGTGCAGTTCAATGTTAAGACGTCATGGCAACTTACAATTCATGGCACAGATTAAGCTGCTGCACATGTCTCTTTTAGGCTGAAAACAGCAAAATGGGCCCCTGGAGGCGTCTAGTGTGCCAGAAGTGGGATCTTAGTCTGTCTATTTATACTATGTAAAGCAGTTTGTTTTGATGTTTTCACAAAATAAAGGTAAATGACTTCCCTTCGGCATTCGAAAGTTAATGCAATGCGAAAAATCAAGTTCAGTACATTTTCTTTTTTCTGTGCTAGAAGAAGAACTGACACCACGCTCTCGTCTCTGGCTGACAGAATTTTAATGGCTGCTCAGTCCGAAAAATAAAAGGGTCTGGAGTCAAGATAACGGTAATGGTTTTGCGACACGGCAGAAAAGAAAACGCATAAACTTCACACTGTTGTGAAAAAAACAATGTTCATTAAAACAAAATTAATTTATAGTCTATATTAATTTCAAGAAGCTCTTATGTCATCTGCACTCGTGCCAGCTGCTGTCTGAAAAGAGCGCTCAAGGAATCGTGTGTCACTTGAAATAGTGCCGGCTTTATTTCGCTTTACAAGAACGACCAGTGGACAATCAATGTGACTTCTCAAGGATTTCTGTCATGGATAGGAAGCACTGAAAACTGGTATGGAATATATGGAATGAAATTTAGTGTTCATCATTCTTATCTTCGAACCTCTACACGATACCTTTCATTGTTCTGATGCCACGGAAACGAGATTTTCTCAGATTCCTTCGGCTTTTTATTTGATTTTCAGGAGAAAAACGGAAGAAAAATCGCATGATGTTGTGGACCCATTTTCACGATTCTTTTAGCTTTTTTCCAAATGTGTATATTGGTGGCGTGAGGTTGAGAGGTAAGATTCAAGCTTCGCTCGTGTGTACGTTTAGGCGAAAATTCCTCTTCTTGCATTACCTTCGCAAAACTGACATTCTGTGTGTATATACTTTTGTATATATGTCTGGTGGTCTGTACGAAAAAATACACGATCTCCGTATAAGCATTGCGCTATAAATTGCAATGCGAATGTTTTCAAATATAGCAGAAAAAAGATGGCTTTTCAAGTGTGTCTGAACGTTTCGAATATCTCATTGGATGTTCTTTGTACGTTCTTTGTGCGTTTTGAAACTTTCCTGAGCAGCATGAAGTAGATCGGCACGCCACAAACAAACCGCAAGCTCGATTGCATTTCCTGTTGTTAAAGAGAATTTGTTTTATAAAAAACTTTATCCGGAAATCATTCCTGCCAAACATCTCCTTCTGTGTTTGTAGAGCACACTTCGGTTGTTTGACTTTTTTGGGCCCGTTGATGTTAAAGTTTGACAGAAGAATGGGTATGAGATGTGTCTGATCGTATCCAATGTCTCAATGGGAGGAGCAAGAAATTCGTGAAAATTTTACATACGTTCAAGATTTCAGAAAACAATTTTTTTTGTATAGGACAGGAGAGGACACTATATAAATAAAACACAAGCAAATATACAAGTTTTTCTAAAATGACTGCCCTGTGGTTGTTTTCACTAGTCTTTTAGCACAATACGCAAAATTAGCAGCTTGGTATCGAGGTTGCTATGTGCTTTGAAGCTCCATACAAGAGATTCTGGAAGCGAATGAAATGAGATGGACCACGCCGTTTAATGTAAAAAAGATAATGATAAACATGATAAAATAGAATAGAATAGCAAAGAATAAAATAACGATAAGATAGATAAAATACGTAAGAAAAGACGAAAGGAAACAAACTAAAAATCTGGTGCTCTGCCACTGTGAACTTGCCTCCCGAGGGCAAATGTTTGTTTCGTAGGTGGTGTGAAGAGAGCTACGATGAGCTCAACTTCTCTCAATTTCTCAGCCAGGTTTCCCAGCTCTCTTGTCGCTAATGAATAGTCCATTAATTAATCAGAGAAAATAAAAATAGCTTGGCATCTAGGCTGATTTTTTCCTTGCTGTATCATCTCATAAATTTGAAATAAGAAATTGTTTTTGCATAATTGCTTGTAGTAAAAGTTCTGTGCCAAAATAAAACTTCGAAAAGAATCGAAGGATAAGTTTTGGAACAACCAACAACATCAGTTTGTGCACAACATGCTTGTCTACTCATCAAAACTTGTCTCATCAGAAAGCATATAGAAACCATGTCAATTTACAGACCGATTTGATTGTTCTCAATAAAGAATGTAATTAATGACATCATTGCGATGGCACCTGTAAAACGTTTTGATTGGTTTAAACAAAAAACTTTTATATTAGTGATTATACCGGCATGCTTTGATGTAGAAACATCAAAAACACCGCTATGAATGGGTAGAATAAAGTCGGCGAGTGGTACAGAGAGGAGAAAGAGCTGCTTTCAAAAGAAAGAAGATAACTTTTGTGATTTGAACTTTGCCGCTCAATAATACACAAGTTAGGCAGAATCGTGCGAAGAAGAATTTGCGTACTTATGTACAAAATAGTACTTTATTTATATGTGTAAATTTTAAATCTTAGGTGTAGATAAAAATTGAAAAATAATGCCACAACTACCGACCTCTACTGCGGAAGAATATGGCGCAGAAGATGAAATTATGCGCTTCCACCAGGAAGAAGACGAGTGCAGTGACACTTCGACTGTTGATGTTGTCAATGATATAAAGGATGATTTGTTAAATGAAGATGGACCTGAATCGGTTAGTTGTTTTACCGAGCAAAAGCTTATTTGCAAGTTTGTTTTGATTTTTAAAATCTGAATTTTACCAGGTTCCTGGTATTGAGAGTGTTTGTGTATAGCTATATGTTGAGTTTCAGTTTCCTGTGTTGAAGCTTTCTTTGAGAGGATGCTAACTTTCTGTATAAAGCTTGTTTGAACATTCCCAACAGCCATGTCTTATTATTTGGCTGAAAACTGTAGCAAAATCTGTGTGTCATTTTATTAAGAAAGGATACTGTGTTTACAGAAGTTTGGAGCCCTGGCAATATGCAGGATGTGTTTCTTTGGTGGTCCAGTGATATCCCTTAGACTTAGAGTTGCTGGGTGTTAGTTGTCAGTCATGTTACTTTTCGAAAACTAGCGTTAATCCTCCCAATCGCTTCAACTATCATGGACTATATATCCTCTCCTTTCTCTCTCCTTTATTTTTGAACTGAAATGGTGCCCCAGCAATCTGTTCAATTATCAACCCTTTTGCGTATGTATATTATTGCCTACAGCGAAAAAGAACAAAAAAAGCAAGTTAATGTGATTCAGAGAATTGCTCAAACTTAATGATGAAGATAAAGAATGTTATGGCTAACAGCTAAAATCTTAATTAACTTTCAATACTCCACTTTGTTGGTATAAGCAACCAAGTAAATGTAGAAATAAAAATGAATTTAAAAAGTGAAACAGTATGTAGATTTGGCATCAAGCTCATTAAATCTGAAAATTAAAGTGGCTTTAAAAATAAGATTCTTTTGTTTACTGATTATATAGACCATGTTTCTTAAAATTTTCCATTCGCCTTAAAATTTGTTTTTAGAGAGACTAAGCAACTATTATTAAGCAACTTTTAGTACTGAAAATCTTAAAATCATAAGCAACTTTGAGTACTGGACCCTAACCTAAGTTGCTTATAA
>JAYJMG010000014.1:0-14800 GCA_036873935.1 Stomotoca atra
GTTAGTTCTTTTGGTTAAAGATTGGTTTATTTTTTTAGGGTGGCACTGGTCCTTTCGTACTAAGTGACCCTTTTTGGTTAACTGTAGATAGAAACCTTCCTGCCTTGCGACGGAATGAACTCAAATCATGTAAGATTTTATAGGTCGAACAGACCCACCTTTGATAGCTTCTGCACTATCGGGATATCTTAATTCAACATAGAGGTGACAAACTTTGTTTTCGATAGGATCTCTAAAACAAAATTATCCTGTTATCCCTAAGGTAGCTTTTATTTATTGATCGTTAGGGGTATTATTTCCACCTAGCGGGTCATTATGGCCTACTTTAGTAATTGTTAAATTTATAAATTTTACAATAAGTTTTTTCTTTAACGTTGCTTGTCTTTGTTATTTTTAAAAGATAGTCGCCCCAACTAAACTACCCGCCTTTTTATTAATTGGTTTTTTTAGACCTTAAAATGTAAAAAAAGGTTGTAGTTAAGCTCTATAGGGTCTTTTCGTCTTACAGTTTTAAATAGCATCTTAACTATTATTTTAATTTCATTGGGTTTCTACTTAAGACAGTGTAATATTCGTTCAACCATTCATACTATCCATCAATTAAATGGCGAGTGATTATGCTACATTATCACAGTCAGGATACTGCGTCCTTTAAGTTTTATTCTAGAATTAGTTATTTCTAATAAATTTAAAACCATTGGGCAGGTTACACCTTTGATAATTATCAAGGGCTATGTTTTTGGTAAACAGTCGATATTAAATTTGCCGAATTCCTTAAGTAGAATTAGTCCTATTTTTACCCCTTCTTGGTTTAGTTAGGTACAGTATGAGTTTTGTCGGTTTTCTCGGAATTTCAGACATTAACCCCTTTTTTATTGAGGGTCTGGTTTACCTTACTCAAATTTTTAAAGTAAGAAACATTAGGGATAAATTAGTTTTACTCATGCTTATATTGTCTCTTTTATTAAATTTCTTTATTATTGATAAAATGTTTCACTACTATGAATTTCAGAATTTATATTTTTATTTTGTTTAATTTTTATGTGAAACTTTTCTTTAAGTAAACTATTACGTATTCTCTCAAATATGGCAGTTTCTAAGCCTATTTTCTTAGCGTTAGTATGATTCACAATTTTTTCTTTGTATTTAGTACATAAAAATTTCTGATTAGAGTTGTTTCTCTTTAGATTAAAAACGTTAGAGCTTTTAATCTGACTTCTGGTGGGCAGAGCTTTACTAATATAAATTTCGTGAAAAACCAGCTATCTCCAAACTCGGTTAGTTTTTCGCTGCTAATTGCAAATCTTCTAAAAATTTTTCAACATTTTTTAGTTCACTCCTTATGAGTTGTTCACAATTAGATCGTCTGGTTTCGGGTTTTCTTAACTATTTTTTAATTTCTTTGGGTCTTTTAACTTGCTAAGGGTATTTCTAATAAGCCTATTATACAAAAGGTAAGTGTTTATCACTAATTGTTAAGAATAATTTATTTATTTCCTTCACAGTACTTTTTTTATAGGTAGTTAAAAAGATGTTATTTGTATAATTCAATTTTTTTATTATCATTTTTGGGTTCTCTCGCCGATACTTCCAAATATTTTTTATGGTTATACTAAGATGTTTCAGTTCTTTTTTATAATTTGTTTACAATATAGCAAAGATTTTATATTCTATCTTTATCTTGTTTACAATATTATCTAACTCCTATGGTATTTACTCTTAATATTTATTTTGTTTATGAGATACTAAAATAAACTTTAAGAGTTTTTTAAGTTTATTTTAGTATTATGTGAATCTATATGATTAAATCTTTGTTTATTTTACCGTATTATGGAGATAGTATGGAGCCTTCCTCCCTGACTTTTCCAGATAGTGCTTCACCTGTAGGTGAGCAGTTGATTTTTTTTCATGATAATGTTATGTTTATTATCATTATTATATTAGTTATTGTGGGTTGAATAATGATTTCTTCTTTTTTAAATAAACATTATTACAGGTATTTAGTAGAAGGTACTGTAATTGAGATAGTTTGAACTTTAATCCCAGCAGTTGTGTTAGTTTTTATAGCCTTTCCTTCTTTACAATTATTATATTCTATGGATGAAGTAATAGATCCTTCATTAACTATTAAAGCTGTGGGTCATCAGTGATATTGATCTTACGAATATTCAGATATGGGAGATGATGGTATAGAATTTGATTCCTATATGATTCCCACCTCTGATTTAGGTAGTGGAGATTTTAGGTTATTAGAAGTGGATAATAGGGTAATTGTTCCTGTAAATACACAAGTAAGAGTTGTGATTACTGGTGCTGATGTTATACACTCTTTTACTGTACCTTCTTTAGGGGTTAAGGCTGATGCAATCCCGGGGAGGTTAAATCAAGTGAGTTTTTTAGTTAAAAGACCTGGGGTTTATTATGGTCAATGTTCTGAAATATGCGGTTCAGACCATTCTTTTATGCCTATTGTTGTAGAAGGGGTGTCTCAGGAGAAGTTTGTTAATTGAATTTCTATAAAACAAGAAGAAATGTAATTTTAGAGTTTATCTCACTAGGGAACTCGATTAAGTAGATCAAATAGTCTTCAAAATTATTAGTGTTGGTTCAAATCCAACGTTCCTTGAATGTCTCAACTTGATGTGTCTATTTCTTTTAGTCATTTGTTTGGTTTGTTAATGTGTTTTTATATATTTATTCATTATATTACAATCAGTCTTATTCGTTATTGGTATAATAGTAAATTACGTTCTTTGGGTTATGAAGATTTAATTGAAGAATTAGAAGAAATTGATAATAGTATAATAATAAAAAGAATTTTAAAATTGTAATGGCTTCTTATTTTGATCATTTTATAGTTACTAAGATAATTTCAAGTTATATTACTGATTCTTTGTTAATTTTATTGTTTGTAATTTTAATGTATATGGTTATATGTAGGTATAAATTTATTATACCTACTAGAATTCAAAGTTTGTTTGAAATAATTGTAGAACATTGAACAGTTGTAGTTGAAGAAAACTTAGGGGAGAAATCAGAGTATTACATTTTACCCTTAGCTTCTTTATTTATGTTTGTGTTGGGTGTAAATTTATTGGGTTTCTTTTTATTCACTTTTCCTTCTACTACACATATTTCTTTGACTTTTGGGATTGCATTTAGTATATGATTAGGTGTAATTATGTTAGGATTAAAGAATTTTAAAGGGAACTTTTTTAGTATCTTTATGCCTTCGGGTGCTCCTATTGGCTTATCCCCTTTGTTAATATTAATTGAAATTGCTAGTAATATATCTAGACCTGTTGCTCTAGGAATGCGTTTAGCTGCTAATTTAACTGCAGGTCATATTTTATTAGCTATTTTATCTGATTTCGGTTGTAAAATGTTATTTTACTCTTATAGCATTTCTAACTTATTTCCAATTTTAATCGTGGTTTTTATGACTACGCTTGAAATAGCAGTGTTAGTAATTCAAGCTTATGTTTTCACTTTATTATCTATGATTTATTTAAGAGATAGTATCTCATTACATTAGAATGTCTAAAACTTATCACCCTTATCATTTAGTAGAACCTAGCCCTTGACCATATATAATGTCTTGTGGGGCTTTGCTAACCACCTTAGGTGCAGTTATTTATTTTCATTATAGTCAACCAATTTTATTGGGTATTGGAGTATTACTTTTAACTTTTTGTTTCATTTTATGGACAAAAGATGTTGTGAGGGAATCAACTTTTCAGGGTTTTCACACCAAGGCAACTGTAACTGGATTAAAAATTGGATTTCTTTTGTTTATTGTGTCTGAAGTTTTATTTTTTTTTAGTTTTTTTTGGGCATTTTTTCATAGTAGTTTATCCCCCTCAGTGGAAATAGGTGTTATTTGACCTCCCATGGGAATAGAGCCATTAAACCCATTTTCAGTACCATTATTAAATACAGCTATTTTATTAAGTTCAGGTGCTACTGTTACCTGAGCTCATCACAGTATAGTAATGGGTAATAAAATAGAATCAGTGAGGGGTCTAACTTTTACTGTTATTCTGGGTTTAATTTTTACGTCTTTACAAGCTCTTGAATATGTTGAAGCTCCTTTTTGTATAGCTGATTCTGTATATGGTTCAACTTTTTTTGTTGCTACGGGTTTTCATGGTCTTCATGTTATTGTAGGGACTATATTTTTAGCGGTTTGTTTATTTAGATTAAGTAATTCTCATTTTACTAAATCACATCATTTTGGGTTTGAAGCTGCTTCTTGGTATTGGCACTTTGTCGATGTTGTTTGATTATTCTTATATGTTTGTATATATTGGTGAGGATGTTAATTAGCCTTAGGGCGTTGTAAAGTAAACTAATGGTAAGTTGTTAGGCTCATAACCTAAATACAAAAGTTCGATTCTTTTCTTTATAATATGATTTATGAAATTTTTTTTGCTTTTTTATTGTTGGTGGGATTTTTGGTTATAACTTTTGAGTTAAAAAAGTCCGATTTTCTGGCTTTATGGATTTTGATTATCATAGTTGTTGTTGGTTTTCAAGTTTTTAGTAAATTTAACTTCCTATCTTTGAATTTATTTTTCTTTGATTACTGAAAGCTCCCACTATTTTTAATAATGATAATCTCTTTTGTGATTTTAATTTGAGTCACTAAGGATTATAAATTTGAAGTATTAATTTTAAATACTTTGGTTTTAATTGGATCTTTAATAATCTTAAATTCAGATAATTTATTAATTTTATATTTAGGTTTAGAATTGCAAACTTTTTCTATATTTATCTTAATCTCTAAAGATAAAATATTTATAAAAGGAGCAGAAGCAGGGTTAAAATATTTTATATTGGGGGCTTTATCTTCAGGTTTGTTTTTATTGGGTGTGACTTTTTTATTTAGTAACTGTATTTCAATAAATATTAGAGATTTGCCAATAGATGTTGGATTTACGTTAGAATCGATTAACATAGGATTTATTTTAATCATGATGGCTTTGTTATTTAAGTTAGCTGTTTTTCCTTTGCATTTTTGAGTTCCTGACATATATGAGGGTTCATCTTGGGATGTCGTGTATTTAATATCAACACTACCTAAAATAAGTTTAATAGTTATCTTTTTTCAAATAGTAAGATTTTCTGATTTTTTAGTTTTTTGTTCGCTATTATCAATAGCAATAGGTGCAATAGGAGCTATTAATCAAACTAAAATGAAGAGACTTCTAGCTTATAGTGGCATAACACATATGGGTTTTATTTTATTATCTCTAAGTTTAATAAATTCAAAAGGTTATGAATCTGGTGTTATTTACTTGTTCATTTACATTATAGGTTTAATAGGTGTATTTATGGCTATTTATTCAAGTTTTATAGGCAGAACTTATTATATTATAGAATTAGGTGGAATGGCAGTAACAAATAAAGCATTATCTGTTGGTTGGGGTGTTTTATTTTTATCATTAGCAGGTATACCACCTTTATCCGGATTTCTAAGTAAGTGGATGGTGATTTTATCTATTATAGATTGTAAATTTTTCATATCTTCTTTTGTAATTATTATATTTTCAGCGATAGCAGCAGGTTATTATTTAAGAATAGTGAAAATAATTTTTTTTCAGAAAAAATCTAATTATTTAAATTGGGTTTTCATTTTAAAACCTAAATATGATTTAGTTTTGATGAAAGATTATTTCTTAGGCTTTATAGTGTATTTTTCTTTACTATTAATGGTTAATCCTAATTTAATTATTTTAAGTTGTTATTCTAACATAACAAATCTTTTTTAATGTATGTCTTAATAGTTATACTCCCCTTATTAAGTTTTATTATTTGTTCGGTTTTTGGTAGGAAGTTAGGTTATACGGGAACAAAAGTATTTTCTGTGTTACTTTTATTTCTTACTTTTTTTCTTTGCTTGGGTTCTTGGATTGAAGTTATTATCTATAATTCTTTTGTATACTATGAAATTGTAAGTTGATTTGATCTAGGTCTTTTGACAAATAAATTTAACTTTAATTTTGATAAAATCACAAATTCTATGTTAATTCTAGTTTCATGTGTATCTCTTTTAGTTCACATTTATTCTACATCTTATATGGATGGCGACCCTCATTTGCCTAGATTTATGAGTTACCTATCTTTATTCACTTTTTTTATGATAATATTGGTGACTGCTGGTAATTTGGTCCAGCTTTTTATAGGCTGAGAAGGTGTAGGGTTATGTTCTTATTTGTTAATAAATTTTTGATTTACTAGAATGCAAGCTAATAAAGCAGCTATTAAAGCAATGATAATTAACAAGGTTGGTGATATAGGTATGCTATTAGGAATGATTTTGATTTGAAATGTTTTTGGGTCTTTTGACTATACTGTTTTATTTTCACTAAGTTTTACAAGTTTAGGGGAAGATTCATTATTAAATCTTTGTGGTTTATTATTCCTTATAGGAGTAATGGGTAAATCTGCTCAAATAGGGTTACATACTTGATTACCTGATGCAATGGAAGGACCTACACCAGTATCAGCTTTAATCCATGCTGCTACGATGGTAACAGCTGGGGTTTTTTTGATAATTAGAATGTCACCCCTCTTTGAACAAATACCCCTGATTTTATTAATCATAGTTTTATTGGGAAGTTTAACTGCTTTCTTTACGGCTACAATAGGTTTGACTCAAAATGATTTGAAAAAAGTTATTGCCTATTCCACTTGTAGTCAATTAGGTTATATGGTAATGATTTGTGGGTTTTCTCAATATAATTCAGGTTTATTCCACTTGATTAATCACGGGTTTTTTAAGGCATTATTATTTTTAAGTGCTGGTTCAGTAATTCACGCTTTGATGGACGAACAAGATATAAGAAAAATGGGTAATATGAGATTTATTACCCCCCTCTCCTATGTTTGTATTTTCATTGGGTCTATTTCTTTGATGGGTCTACCTTTTCTAACTGGGTTTTATTCTAAGGATTTAATTATAGAATTAATTTATGGGGAACATTATCTTTCTTATTCTCTATGGTTAGGTTTGCTAGCTGCTTTTTTAACTGCTTTTTATTCTTTTAGGTTGATTTTTTTTACCTTTTTTAATAAACCCCAAGGCGCAATAAGATCTTTTAAAAAATCACATGAAGGAGTTTTTAATTTATGAACACCTCTTCTAATTTTGTTAATTGCTAGTATAATAATAGGATTTTTCCTACAGTTTACAGTTTTAAAAGATGAATTACCCATTATTATCCCAAATTTTAATAAAATTCTACCCTTGATACTAAGTTTAATGGCTGCTTTATTATCTATTCTTTTAGGGTATTTTTTAAGTAAATGATGAAAAACCAAAATTTTAAATTTTAACTCTAAGCTATATAGTTTTTTAAATAATGCTTGGTATTTTGACTCTTTTATTAATTTTTACATAGTTAAACCAATTATGAAAATAGGGCATTCTATGTCTTACAAATTAATAGACAACCAAATTCTAGAATTTTTAGGGCCTACTAAAACTTATGATACCTTAATTCTAAATTCCAATTGATCTAGTAAATTTCACCTAGGTAAAATTTCAGTTTATGTTTTTGGTTTAATAATTTTTGTTGTTTGTATATTGATAATATTTTAAGGTTAAGCCTAATTCTTTTGATTTTGGAGAAATAAAGGTAAGGGTATTTTTTATACATGTTTGTGAAAACATATAGGTGAGTAGACTTGATAATTTTCAAATGATATCAGGGAGTATGGAGTAAAGTATCATTCACCCAAAGACGTTTAGCATAAGCCACATCTTCACTGAAACAAAGAAAGATTATTACAGCAGTAAAGAATTCTATACAATTAATGTAAGTTAGATATGGAAATTCTCTTCAATTTTGTCAAATTAAGTGCCAGCAGACGCGGTTAAACTTAAGAGATAAATCTTTATGTATAAACAGGTAAACATGTGTAGAAATTGTTAATTTTTATTTTAAAAATTATTGAATTGGTTAAATAAACAATAACTATTAACCCAAAGTAGAAATTTAAATATTTAATATTTTGAAACATGAAAAAAAGGGAATTAAACAGGATTAGATACCCTGGTAAACCTTTTTGTAAATTTAGAAAATTCTATCTGAACAGTATACTTTTAAAAGTGAAAATCAAAAATTTTGGCTGTTTATTTTCTAATTAGAGGAATATGTAATTTAATTCGATAATCCGCGAAACACCTCACCTGGTTTTGAATTTCAGGTACTGCATGGTCGTCGTCAATTTAGTTTTATAATCTAAATACAACACTAAAAAGATTGAAGTCAGATATTATGGTCCTTATAATCAGGGGTATTATGTATTACAATTTTTAAGTTAGTTTAAATTTAATATTAGATGATTTTTGTAATCAAAGAAGAAAGAGAATTTAATAGTAATTGAAGAGATAATGCTTCAATGAATCAGTTAAAATATGAGTACAAATTGCCCGTCGCCTTTGTCAATAACACTACTTAGTGTTAAAGAGAGAGTAAGTCGTAACATAGTGAGGGGAAGGGAACTTCTCCTTGTGAATATTTTCATATGGATCAATTATTTATTTTTTATTCCTTTTTAATTATAGGGTCAGTGATTATGACAATAAGCTCATCCAACCCTATTCATTCTATTTTTTGGATGGTTTTAGTGTTCCTACAAAGTGCTGGGTTTTTAATAATTTTAGGTTTTGAATTCTTAGCTCTAATGTTAATAATTATTTACGTAGGGGCTATTACAATTTTATTTCTTTTTGTTATAATGATGTTGGACATTTTTCAACTTAGAAACTTAACTAATATAAACAACATTACCCCTTTACTATTTATTTTAGGTGTTCTAACAATTTCAGAGTCTTGATGATTTTTTAAATATAATAACACAAGTCTCTCTAAAATCATTATGAAATGGGATTTGGAATTGATAAATCACATAGGTAGCATAGCTTTAAACTTATATACTAAATATTCTTACCCTTTTATTATTATTAGCATTTTGTTATTAGTAGCGATGATAGGAGCTATTGTATTAACTTTAGAATTAGGTTTGATCACAAGAAAACAAAACCTATCCTCCCAACACCATAGAGATAATTCATGAATTTAGATTTTTATGTAATTTTTCTAGCATTATTAGTTAGTTTGATATTATCTTTCGTGATATCTATGGCTTCATTTATTTTGAGTGAGAAATCCCCAGACAAAGAAAAAGTTTCTGTTTATGAATGTGGATTTGATCCTTTTCATAACCCAGGTGAACCTTTTTCTATTAGGTTTTTCCTGATTGCTATATTATTTTTAGTATTTGACTTAGAGATATCTTACTTGTTTCCTTGGTCCAATTCAACAAGTAGTATAAATTTAGAAGGTCAATCAATTATAATCTTATTTGTTATTATTTTAGTATTGGGTTTACTCTATGAATGATTAAAGGGGGGCTTAGAGTGAGAATAATGAATAGCATAAATTTCTTACCTTTACTTATTTTTATCTTAAGTATTATAGGAATAATTATTAACAGATCTAATATTATTTTAGTTCTAATTTGCATAGAAATCATGTTATTATCTATCTCTTTAAACTTTCTTATTCATTCCTATATCACTGAATCACTATTTGGGCAGATTTCTTCGATTTTAATTATTACAGTAGCAGCAGTAGAATCTGCTGTGGGCCTCTCCATCATGATAGCATTTTATAAAATAAAGGGTTCTATATCCATAAGATTTTTAAATCTTCTAAAAGGTTAATGCAAATTCTAATAAATATTATTTATGACATTATTAAGTTTTTAATCATCATTGTTCCTGTACTAATATCTGTGGCCTACTTAACATTAGCTGAAAGAAAAGTCATAGGCTACATGCAAGTTAGAAAGGGGCCTAACGTAGTGGGAATTTATGGTTTACTTCAACCATTAGCAGATGGGATTAAATTATTTTCCAAAGAGATGATTATCCCTAACCATGTTAATATTTTCTTGTACTTCTTTGCCCCGGTTTTAGCCCTAACTTTAGGTCTCTTAGTATGGTCTGTCTTGCCTTTAGGTAATAGTATTGTACTAAGTGATATTTCATTAGGCATATTATTAGTATTTGCCTTATCTTCTGTCGGAGTATATGCTATACTAATTTCAGGGTGATCCAGTAATTCTAAGTATGCTTTTTTAGGGGCGCTGAGAGCTGCTGCACAAATGATTAGTTATGAAGTATCCATTGGCTTAATAATCATTTCTGTTATATTATGTGCTGGAGCATTAAATTTATCATCTATCATTTATACCCAACAGAATACAATTTGATTCCTAATACCTTTGCTCCCATCAGCATTGATGTTCTTTATTTCTTGTTTAGCCGAAACAAACAGAGCCCCCTTTGACCTTACAGAGGGAGAGTCTGAATTAGTATCTGGGTTTAATGTTGAATACTCTTCAATGTCTTTTGCTTTGTTTTTTTTAGCTGAATATTCTCATATAATATTTATGAGTTTTTTGTTTTCAGTATTATTTTTAGGGGGATGAGACCTACTAGGCTTGACCTTAGATTTTATTTTATTTTTAAAAGGCACATTTATAGTATTCTTGTTTGTATGAGTAAGGTCTTCTTTTCCCAGGTTGAGGTATGATCAATTAATGCACTTACTATGGAAAACTTATCTACCCCTAAGTGTGAGTTTGATAATTATTGTTAATTCTATTCTTTGAAGCTTTAATGCCCTACCCCCTCAAATATGTATTTAATCACATTATTCGCTATACCTTTACTAACAATATCATCTCTCTTATTTACACCTCGATTTAATATAAAAAAACTAGAAAAATATTCTATAATCTGATCTGGTTTGTTGGTAGCTTATTTTATTTTAATTTTAGTGATATCAAAAGAAAATTTGGAATTTCAATACAACATTTCTTGAAATTGATTTGCTAATTGAGGTTTAATTACCTTATCAATAGATGGTATATCCATATTTTTTATAGGGTTAAGTATTTTATTAATACCCATATGTATAATAATGAGCTTAAATTCAGTAAAATCCCTTAAAAAAGAGTTCCTGATTCTTTTATTCTCCATATTATTTATTTTAATAGGTGTTTTTACAATTTTAGATATTTTGGGGTTTTATATTTTGTTTGAGGCTACTCTAATTCCAATGTTTATAATTATAGGAGTTTGAGGTTCTAGAGAGGAGAAAGTAAAAGCAGCTTTCTATTTCTTCTTTTATACATTAATTGGTAGTTTACTGATGCTACTGAGTATTTTCAAACTTTACTCTATAATAGGCACTACAAATTATCAAACACTAACCACCCTAGAATTACCAACAAATTTACAACATTGACTATTTTTAGGGTTTTTTGCTAGCTTAGCGGTTAAAATACCCATGGTTCCTGCACATATTTGACTACCACAAGCACATGTAGAAGCCCCTATTGCAGGGTCTATATTATTAGCTGGGATTCTTCTGAAATTAGGGGGTTATGGTTTTATTAGATTTGCCTATCCAATTTTTCCACTTGCTAGTGAATATTTTACTCCAATTGTTTTACTATTAAGTTTAATCGCCCTAATTTATGGTAGCTTGACAACATGTAGGCAGACAGATATGAAAAGATTAATAGCATATTCTTCTGTTGCTCATATGGGATTAGTAACTATTTCCATATTTTGTCACTCCATTGAAGGTCTAGTAGCTTCAATTTCAATGATGATAGCTCATGGGCTAGTTAGTTCTGGGTTATTTATGTCTTCTTCTGTTATTTATGTTAGACATCACTCAAGAGCTATAAAATATTTTAGAGGTTTGACAATAACAATGCCAATATTTTCAACCATAACTTTAATTTTAGTTTTAGCTAATATAGGATTTCCATTAACATATAATTTTATTGCTGAGTTTTTATCCATTTTAGCTGCTTTTAATTACTCTCTACTATTAGGGGTTTTATGTTGTATAGGTGCTCTTCTAGCTACTGTTTATGCTTTGTTTTTTTATAATCGAATCTTTTTTGGTAATTTATCAACTCATCTTGAAAATTCAAGAGAAATGGTAATCTCCGAATTTTATGGATTTCTACCTTTGTTATTATTAACAATCCTTTTAGGGGTTTTCCCAAATTTGATAATAAGATATCTTTTAATTAACTCATGTATAAATATTAGTCTTTAAGACACTATGAGAATAAGAAAAGAAAATTCCATTTTCTCACCCATTAACTCAGCATTAATTGACTTGCCTTCACCATCTAGTATAAGTTATTTCTGAAATTATGGATCTCTATTAGGTTTATGTTTAGTTATTCAAATTTTAACTGGAATCTTTTTAGCAATGCATTATTGTGCAGATGTTTCTATCGCATTTAGTTCTATAGCACATATAATGAGAGATGTTAATTATGGTTTTATTTTAAAATATCTACATGCCAATGGAGCTTCAGCATTTTTTTTATGTGTATACATTCACATTGCCAGGGGTCTTTATTATGGTAGCTACTTAAAAATTCACTTATGATACTCTGGAATAGCCATTTTTGTCATAATGATGTTAACTGCATTTATAGGTTATGTTTTACCTTGGGGTCAAATGTCTTTTTGGGGGGCTACTGTGATTACTAATTTCTTATCAGCAGTTCCTTATATAGGAACAGATATGGTTCAATGGGTTTGAGGGGGTTTTAGTATAGGAAATCCAACATTAAACAGATTTTTCAGTTTACACTATTTATTCCCATTTGTAATAGCAGCTCTAGCTTTAATACATGTTGTTTTACTACATACAGCAGGTTCCAATAATCCTACAGGATTAAATTCCAATTCAGATAAAATACCATTTCACATATACTTCACCTCTAAAGATGCCTACGGTTTTCTGTTACTTGGGATTTTAATCACCCTCTTAGTTTTCTACATACCTAACTATTTAGGAGATCCTGAAAATTTCATAAATGCTAATCCAATGGTTACACCAATCCATATAATGCCAGAATGATATTTTTTATTCGCTTACGCAATACTTAGAGCAATCCCAAACAAACTAGGAGGGGTAATAGCTTTATTATTAAGTATTTTAATATTAACAATAATTCCATTTATACACACAAGTAAAATGAAATCTTTAGCTTTTAGGCCTTTAGGAAAAACCTTCTATTGGATTTTCATGGCAAACTTTATATTTTTAACTTGAATAGGATCTAAACCAGTTGAAGACCCTTTTATTTTTTTAGGTCAAATCTCTAGTATCATTTATTTCTCTTATTTTGTAATAGCAATACCTACCCTAGGTTTATTAGAAAATAAGCTAATATTTAGTAAATACCATTAACGCTTGCGTATTAAAATCATGAGTAACTATATTACACGTTGAGTATTTTCTACAAATCATAAAGACATTGGAACATTATACATAGTATTTGGAGCTTTCTCAGGTATGGTAGGGACAGCTTTAAGTATGTTAATAAGATTAGAGCTGACTACCCCGGGAGCAATGTTTGGAGACGACCATTTATATAATGTTGTTGTAACAGCTCACGCATTCGTTATGATCTTCTTCTTAGTCATGCCTGTTTTAATTGGTGGCTTCGGTAACTGGTTCATCCCATTATACATAGGAGCCCCTGACATGGCCTTTCCAAGATTAAACAATTTAAGTTTTTGACTGCTGCCCCCAGCCTTGTTACTTCTTTTAGGATCATCTTTAATAGAACAAGGAGCAGGGACAGGTTGAACTGTTTACCCACCCCTATCTGGACCACAAACCCATTCAGGGGGATCAGTAGATATGGCAATTTTTAGTTTACACTGCGCTGGTATATCTTCAATAATGGGGGCTATAAATTTCATCACCACAATTTTTAACATGAGAGCACCTGGTATGACTTTTGACAAACTCCCTCTATTTGTATGATCAGTTCTGATAACTGCTTTTCTACTATTACTATCTCTTCCCGTACTAGCAGGGGCTATAACTATGCTACTAACGGACAGAAATTTCAATACCACTTTCTTTGACCCCGCAGGTGGGGGTGATCCTGTATTATATCAACACTTATTTTGATTTTTTGGACACCCAGAAGTTTATATATTAATTTTACCGGGATTTGGAATAATTTCACAAATTATCCCAATGTTCTCCTCTAAAGGACAGATATTTGGATACTTAGGAATGGTGTACGCTCAACTTGCTATCGCCTTTTTAGGATTTATAGTTTGAGCACACCACCTATTCACAGTGGGAATGGATGTAGATACAAGAGCATATTTTACTGCAGCTACTATGATAATTGCAGTACCAACGGGAATAAAAATATTCAGTTGACTAGCTACTATGTATGGAGGTAAAATAAAATTTACTACACCCATGTGTTGAGTAATTGGATTTCTATTTTTATTTACTGTAGGAGGGTTAACAGGCATTGTACTCGCAAACGGATCTTTAGACATTATGTTACATGACACTTATTACGTAGTAGCACATTTCCATTATGTACTATCACTAGGAGCAGTTTTTGCAATGTTCGCTGGGTTTTATTTTTGATTTGGTAAAATGACAGGTTATTCTTATAACGAAGTATACGGAAAAATTCACTTCTGAATCACTTTTATAGGGGTAAATCTAACATTCTTTCCTCAACATTTCTTAGGATTAGCGGGAATGCCCCGTAGATACTCCGACTTCCCAGACAACCTTGCAACTTGGAATTTAGTTAGTTCTTTGGGGTCTACTATCTCAATTATAGGGGTAGTTTGATTTATATTTTTAATATACGATGCATTTGTAAGAGAAGAAAAATTTGTATCTTGGACTAATGACAATTACCA
>JAYJMG010000015.1:0-13955 GCA_036873935.1 Stomotoca atra
TGGAACGGTTCGCGAAATTAAAAACCCGCGAAATTTTCTTGAAATTGCGATTTCGCGAAATTAAAAACCCTTAAATAGGAATTTTTTGGCATTCGCGAAATTAAAAACCCGCGAAAATTAAGACTTTTAAGGTAGTACTTTTGATAATCCAAGGTATTCAAGAGCAACGCCAGAAAAACAGAGGAACTTGTAGAAACGAGATGTATTTACAAAGTATAAATCATATACACTGCTAAAATGTAGAGCTATCATTTAATCATCATCCGAATCTGTGAATGGTGCGCTAGCTGTCTTAGCTTCGACTGTGATTGGTCCGAAACCAACATGTTCTTTTGTGAATTGGAAAGGCTCACGGCTTGCACTCGGTGCTTCTTCAAAGTTTTCCTGCTGAGATTCTTGCTCTTCGGGGACTCGTGGTTGAAATTCTTCTCCTAGTAGCTCTCGACCATCCGCGATCATTGTCTTAGATCTAAAGGCTTGCTTAATGCGTGGATCAAGTCGATCTTCGCCCGAAAAGTGTATTTCTCGATTTATTTCATCAGGACTAGCTTTTGAAAATAGTTCACTTCTAAAACTAACGGGACCATTTCGGACCATTGTTTCACCCTCGCGGGGGTCATATACAGGATGGTGGTAGCCACGTCCTGAAAAAGCTCTTTGCTCTTCGGATATCCTTTCAAATGCACCACGAGGTGGTTCTGGTCGTCCATAAAATGTAGGCCCATACATAAATGAGTTGCCTCGGAAAGCATTGCTCATATCAGCAGAAAACATGGGCCCATTGCGATAGCTATTTATAGCTTCACGCACCATTGGATAGAACGGAGGTCTGGAGTTCGGAGGATAGGTCATACCATTTAACCAGCGGCCACCGAAGAAACTACTTGGTGGAACACGTGTTACTACAGGCACTGCAACATATCCCTTAAAATATCCAGCGCTGTTGACTTGTCCGGACAGAAAAGGAAATGTTCTAACGTTAGTGGACTGAAACTGTGGAAAACCGCCGAATGGTCGCAACTGTGCTTTTCCAAAGGGAAGAGAATGCATATCTGATATCTCGTAAGCTGACATTCCATTCGAAAAGTCCTCGTCGCTATCTGTGTTTGTGTACGGAATAGCAAAGTTCATGGCACGATCATCAACATCTGCAAACCCTCTAATTAACGTGTCTGCGTTTTCAGGGTTCACAACTAAATATCTTTTCCCACTTTTGTTAGTTATATAAAGTGCTGGTTTGTTGGACTTTTTTGGGACGTGGTCTGTGTGCTTCAGATTACTTGACTTTTTACTGGCTTGCTCTAACAAATTTTTCACTAGATACATGGGAATGTAAACATAGTTTTTGCCTTTCAGCGTCGAAGCTTTAGATACAGTCATTCGTGTTCTTACAGCAGCATTTCGCCCTAAACATAAAATGTTACAAAGACGATAATGATAGGGAAAGAGAGAGAGGTCGGCATCATATGTTTCAACGGGAACGCTATGCAGAAAAGCTGTGCCCAAACCTCGCTTGTGCATGTGATATTAAGTGTATACCTACGTCGGATTTTTTCCATCTATGAAGTTCTGGATCTTTTCTCTTTCTGGATCTTTTCATGGTGCTTTTTTTCTTGGGATTTTCGATTTTATGTCGACTGTTAGCAGAAGGATCCTCCTGACCAAGCTGACTTTGTGTTGACGACATGTAACCGTCCCAAAGACCAGCGATTGCTGGAAAAAAATATGTTGAAATAATAAGCGGTTCCGTCATTCAAGTTATCACACCGAAAACGTTAAATCTGTGGAAAACAATTTGATGAAAATGAAAGAACATAATTTTCATGATAACGTCTACTGATCAACTTCTAAGACGCCAAGACTCAACGATGAAGAGAGTGATCACAGACAGGACTTACAAGTATATCAATGGCCTACCTGACGAAGGAATTTGATAGTCTGAGTTAGACTGCATCATGTCGCGTGCGTTTTGCTCCATATACATGAGGTTTGGGGAGAAGCTTTTGTCTGCACTATCAGCCATCCCTCTACCAAGTAAATTATCTAAAACAGGAACTTCCGGAGTACCTGGTCTTAATGGTGCATTGCCCATCTCTGGGTGGGTGAAACTGGCTTCTGTATTTTCCACTTGAGCATTTGGTCCAAAGTTCAGATTAGCCTTGCTATTATCAGAATCATGTCCAGCGAATGCTAAAAAATATTTGAAAAATCAAGAGCAAAAAAAGCATAAGAAAATGAGTAAGTAACTTCAAACTTCGCTGCATCTCAACACTATATGGATTTCTTACCGCTAATCCTATCAAGATTCCCATCATTCATTTGGAAATTGTTATTCATGTCGTCATGCATATTGACACCTGCATGAGGATTGACATCGTTGGAATGCTGTAAGAAGTTGTGAAGGTCATTTATTTCATTAGGTTGGATGTCTTCAGCCTTCAATATGTCATTCTCACTGACTGATGAACCCTCGGAGTTGGCAACACCATGAGGTACGCCCGAGAAGTCACCTAAAAAAAGCAAACTGAATAGTCTCGGGACAACGTTTCATATTTTTCTAGGAACAATTTTCACCTCTCGTCAAATTGCAACTAAAGGAAACAGAAACAAATATGTTGAATAGTTTAGTTGAGAAATAATTATCATTGCTATACCTCCTTGATTACTTCCTTTTGGTTCCAAAGGTGATGACATTCGCGAATCTATGGGCTGTTGAGCGAACTGTGACATACTTGGTGGTTGCGACAATTGATCTCCAAATCCATTCATCTCTGTTTCTCTTCCCTTGTTTGCTTGGTCCATGAAAGCCAACTTGCTCTGAATGGAGTTCTGAATGGTGGCATCGTTCATCTTGTTCTGCATCTGCAACATAGCATTATTGGGTGAATCAGCCATGGGCGATCCTCCGCCACCAGCCATGGGCGATCCTTCGTCACCAGCCATGGGCGATCCTCCGCCACCAGCCATGGGCGATCCTCCGCCACCAGCCATGAACGATCCTCCGCCACCAGCCATGGGCGATCCTCCGCCACCAGCCATGGGCGATCCTCCGCCACCAGCCATGAACGATCCTCCGCCACCAGCCATGGGCGATCCTCCGCCACCAGCCATGGGCGATCCTCCGCCACCTGGTTGCTGCGGCATGTTGGCCATTGCTTCTTCAGATGATGGCATCTTCAGATCCATCTGAGGCTGCTGACCAAACTGTGCAGCACCAGATTGCTGTGTATATTTATTCTCGTCTCCAAACCCTGGAAACCCAGGCATTCTTTCAGCAGCTAGTGAGGGACTTATTGGGCTCATAGCATTTTGCGAAGGTGGTTGATCGTGCGGGTCCGGCAGCATAGACTCAAAACTTTTGCGACTTGCTGAAGTAATCCCATTGCGTTTTTCACCTAGACAATTTCCTTGCAATTTACAACTTATTGCCTCTCCCAGTCCTTTAATCTCTTCGAACTTCTGTTGGTATTGTTGCAACTCATGTGGTTCAGCGAAATATTTTACTTCTCTTGGCAAAGTCACGTCATACTCTACTTCATGGAAGGCCTTCTGATGATGCTTTTTTATCGGTGAGTTTTCAACAAAACATTCAAACACAACTAAGAAGGTGAGAAAAACAAACATATAATTAGCCATAATGTATAAAACTACCGATCTAACATATCTGCCGCCAGGTTTTCACACAAAACTTGTATTTTCTGGTTTCTCGACATACCCCACTGCCATTTGGTTCCAATTCGTAATGCTTTCAAGCTAACAGGTGGTGAAATCATGTGTTCAATGATTCACTTCAAACAAATCATTTTCAGCATACTTTCACAGCGCAAGCAAGCAGAACGAACGTCTGGTTTCGAAAGTCAGAAAAGTAAAAAATGTTTCACACATTTCATTCATATATTACATTTATTCATCAACACACAAAAATAATGTTTATTTACAGGGATTAACATTTCGTGAAAATAGGAATTCTACGCAAAAATACAATCTTAAAAATCCATAGCACGTTTATTTACAACTAATCATCTAGCTGGCAAAGTAAGGCAACGCCTCGCTTAACCCAATGTCTCTGATCATTTTCTGTATCTAATGTAACGGGCATGACATAATTTGTTGAGTGACCAGTGGTGGATAGAGTCCCTTTTCTTTCACTTGTTTTATAGACTGGACACGAGTAGACCTTCCTGGCTTTGAAATCCTTACTTTTCCCAGGCTTAACCCAAATGATTGGAATTGGATCGTGTAGGATTTTGGAATACGATTCGTCCAGAACACCCCTACAACAGAAAGATCGTATTATTAAAACACCCTTCGTATGATTCACAGCTTTGAGTAAAATTAGACACTTTAATTGCAAAAGAAGGGACTTTTCTAGGAAAGGGAAAAATTAAAACAGTATTTTAACAAAAAATCTTACTTTTCTCTGTTCCATCTTGCTCCTTCTAAGAACAAACCGTGAACGTACACACCATCCTCTGGCCCAGTCTCCTTTTCATCAACTTTAAGTACTTGGAAATCAAAACCCAGTAAATCGATTGGTATGGTGTACTTACGGGCGTAATTTTGCTTGGCACCAGTCAAAAAAGCCTGAACAATGTACAATAATGAAATTCATACATGGCACGTTTACTTTTAACAGACAAAAACAGTGACACCTAAACCATTAAGTCTTACCTGGGTGAAGTAAAATCCTGACAGCCAAAACACAGGAGGCTTCCCTTGTTCGTACCATTCCTTAAAATAAGTCATGAGGAGAGAAATACTGAAGGTTCGGTTCGCATAGATATCAAGGCACTTAATTGACAAAACGAACTTGTTATAAGTTAAGTGCCTAACCACTCAATATAAACATGCATTTAATGAGCAGAATTAGCATGTCATATTTTCGACAGGTTACTAGTTTTACTCCATTTCATCTTCTTTCCTTATAAGCAAAACATATAGATGCCTCATGACAAATTCCCACCATGTGGCTTGATCGTTTAACTCGAAATAACATTAACAAAGAACAAATTTAGACTACATAAAATAAGGACCACATTCCCGTTTTGTACAAAGAACGTGACATAGAGCAATGGTTCCCCTTTTTTTCAGGCACTTACCTGCAAAAAGTTGATACGAGCAATGAAATCGCTGATATAACTGCCCATAGGCTTCAAACTGGGGTAAGAACTTTTGGCCCAAAGTTCTGGCACCTAAAATGAATAGTAAGTGTTTATAAACATTGAGAAGTAAATGGCAAAAAATAATCAATCTATAAGAATTATATGACGAAAATATGACGAAAATAAATAGAGAAATTGATAAAGAACCTTTCCAACAAGGGCACTTTGTGCAACTTGCTCCAAACTCGCCGACATCACAACCAAACCTTTAATTGCTTTTTGCAAATTGATGAGACTTGAACGAATGACACTCAGTAGCCTGGAAGAAGAAATAGCAACAACAATCGAAAAAGTTAATATGCAATTAAACAGATGAGCAAAGAAAACAAAAACAAAAAATTTACTTATTAAATCTTTCCATTTCTTGAACAAGGACTGTGTTCATACTTTCTTCATATTGAACGGGATATTTTTCCTGCGCTTTCTCCAGGTCAAAATTTTTAGGAAGCTAAATATCGAAGTACAGACATGTTACACCTTGCATCGTGCAACCTTTTGTACGCGCGCAGAAGTCAAATCACTACCACAGGCTAGAAGAGCGTATACCTTAGAAAGAATATCAGTTGCAATCTCATTCAGGGCGTCATCAGTTTTTCCGCCACCTCCTCCAGACATCTGATTGCACGTCAGAAGCACAGAATCGAACAACTACAAAGAACAAATTCAATTAAAATAGTCGAGCGTAAAGAGCAAGCAAACAAGTCCAAACTGCTTAACATTGGAACTGTTTGAGCGGAATTTTCTTACCAGCTTTGTTTCTTGCAGGTCCTTTGCGATATCTACGTTATCATGCATACCAAATACTTCTGGTGTTTGTGAGAGCGGCAGATCCTGCAAAAAAAGACGGCATGTTAACTTGGTTTACGAAAGCTTCCAAACGAGTGGATAAAACGAAAGCAATATAAAACCTTGATGAATTCGATGTAATCCTCGTATTTCCCTTTCGGTGGGGCATAGTATACACCACTTGATGACAGCTTATATTTCGGATCTGTTATAATATCTGATATATAAAAGTCAGCCAGAATGCTCAGCAAACACCGCCTAGAAAAAACACCGAAAAGAAATTGTTATTACATTAAAATAGTGGTTCACATGGGCAACAAAAGCATCTCACGAGTCCACATATAGACGGTATTTAAAAAAAACGAAGGAAACCTGTCTAAATCGTCCGTAACCCTTCCGCCATAATTACATTCACCAGTCATGTAAGAGATGGCATCAAACGGCACTTCATCATATTCGTTGATAAACATCTAAAAACAAATGGAACTCCATAAGAAAGCGCAGCAAAACTAGTATGATAATCCTTGTTAAAATGACGCTAGCAACTTACCTGCAGCTGTCGAATACTGATCCGTAGATCTGATTCATTGAAACCATAAGGGATGTTCCATCCCATTGGACCAAACTTTTTACGCTCTTGAATAACAGCGTGAAAAAAACACAAACCGAATAGTAATTTCTCCCAAGCCTAAAAATCAAAGAAAGCACAATTAAAATGCTAACTGAATAACCTCTACAAAGCGCATAACGCAGCATTTAACACCAATAACGCAAAGTAAAAAGTACCAGTTCTTTTCCAGGACAACCATTGAAGAAATCTTGGTCTGATATTGGATCACTAATGTACGACTGCAAAAGATTTTGACGTAATCCAGTCGGCGGTTCGTTTGTCATCTTCACACCATTTTGCAGAACAGCAACAGGAAACTTTGGAGACGGGTAACTGGTCAACCATAAACGAAACTCAGAGTGCACTGATTCAGGAGACATATCCTCGCAAATCTTTTCTAATCGTGACATCCATGAAACAGCAAGATGACAATTCTGTAACACAACCCATGTCCCATTCTTGACAGCGTCTGATATCATTTGGGCAGCTATCGGACCCTAAAAAGAAACAAAGGTCGAACTGATTACGAACTATCTGCACCAACTTACAAACATATAAACATGAACTTATAGAATACCAACCTGTCCCTGGCCAAGTGAGATAGCGTTGAATCTGTCTCCACTAAAACTTTTATCCGCAGCAAATTTCATCAAGCCAGCCATTGGGTCTGCACCAGGAGACAGAATGAAGATTAGGGGTGAGCACTGGTTCGAATCTGCGTAACTTTTCGCAAGATCAAATGGTGGAGGCTCAATGAAGCGCCGACCTAATTTTTCTTCCACGAAGTTTGTAACCAAAGGCACGACTTTGTCTGGTCGCAAACAGCGCACGACAATCATTTTTTGAAAATCGGTGAGATTTTCATTCCATGGTGAAGGTAGAATATGTTTATGAGGTTCCTTGTTGTTAAATAATTTCTTCCATTCGCTTGTGTTGCTTTCGAAATGTTTCCTAGAAAGGGGATAAAACAACAAAATTAACAGATAGAGAACCTTCCGAACCTAACAAACGTATATTCTTCTCTTGAGTTCAGTCTTAGAGAGACAAGTAAGCAAAAACAAAACAACGAACACACACAAACCTGAACGCTTTGAACGCTTTGAAGTCACACATTCGACAAATTTCATCCCAAGATTTGTCAGTCAGCCATGATGGGTCAGGATTAGGGATTTTATTTTCCAGCCCAACTCCTCCAGTGAGAAAAAACATGAATTCATCATGCTGCATCTCTCCTTTCGCTTTCAAGATGTTTGAACACAAAATAAGAGAGAAAAGCAATTTGTCCTTCTCAAACAGCGAGCGGCAAACATTGCAATATAAACTGTACGTAAAATAGTCAGTCAAGTACCGAAGTCGCTTCTCCAAGATTTTTGACTTGTTGCTAAATAAAGTACAAAATATGACGCACTTTAATGGCTCAGCCTACGCACTAATAAGCACATCACTATCAATAGAAGTTGCAAGAAATCCCAGGCTTATTACTCGCTACTGCTTATTTTACTATCATGACGTAGTCAGATTTCGTTTTCATGGAAATCACAAAAAGCTCACCTGTCTTGAATCGCAGCAATAAACAAGTTCACAAACCAGGTCAGTGAGTATTGGTACATAGGGTCAATGTTTGGCAGATCGGTAATGGAGAAGAACAAAATAGACGAATGAACAGCGATTGGATGATATCCAGCACGTGACTGATTGATTTTTTTCTCCGTCTCTTCCGCAACCTGGAAGAAAAAACTCAACCGAGCCAATTATGAAACGGTTCAAGAAACATTTTTGTCACCTATGATTTGATTCAATTAAAAGTGATTTCAATGCATGGTTACGTTATGTTAGGATCCCTACCTTCTGCTTCTTGCTGATCTCATCAGATAAAACCTAAAAAACAGAAAGTCTTATCTTTATTTCTGTTGCAAGAAATATGCATTAAAACATAACAAATCGAGCATCACAAACCTTGGAAGAATCTAAGATTTTGATAGCAGTCTCATCCTCAAGAATGTTTCCTTCAGAAGATGACAGAGTTTCCAGAATTTTATCCTCGATTTCTTTCAGTTGTTTCTTGTTGGATGCACTTTGTACGATCAAAGCTTGTCTTTCTTCTTCGAGCTCAGGTCTAAACGCAAGAAAGCCACATAATACAACAAAGAACACCATAAAGCTAACACACCAAATATCTCATGAAATATCTCATTTTGTCAACGTTCTTTGTCACCTAATAAAAAGTGTTACCTTTCCTTGGCCACGACAATGCCTAGCAACTGGTCTTCCAACCCTTCAGGGGTAATCATGAAATTGACAAGTGTGACCTTAGTGGCAATTTCTGGCAAGTAATGTGGATTACGTAATTTTGTCGTGATGTACAATTTGAAGTCTTGTGAGTATTCGATCACATTTTCACCGAGACGAATGCACATCACACCACCTTGAAAGCAAAGAAATTAGAAAACAGTGTGGATTGCTTCGACCTCAATAAATGCTTAAAAAAAAACTTGTTAATCACCTTGTTTAAAAACCTGTTTAAGTAGTAATGGTTCTAATGAAGGATCCAATTCCTCTCCAACATTCTCAATCAAAACAGGCGTGCCAAACTGAATGCTGTTCTCCAACGTCCGAATATAATCGCTGTCCGAAAGTTTCACTACCTAAAAAAATATTGCAATAAATCGTTTAACGTTAGCAAAGAGAACTTTAGCTTCATATTATTTCAGACCACAAAAAAGAGGGAAACAATTTACTGATAATTGGTTTTCTTTCTCTGTGTTTTTCACCCATTTGTTGGCTTGACCTTGAGGGTCGATCATCAGTGGCCTACACATTAAAGAAAGTGAAATGTTCAGAATATCAACAAGGTATCATCAGATAATGGTGACCTGATAAATTGAAGCACATTTGTGGATGTATCGTTAAATGCGTGTTGCGAAATTTTTTAACCATGATCGACTCCATCGTGAGTTAACCAATCAATGCCTCAACACGGTTAATAGTGAAAATGTCATAGGCAACTCCCTTGATGACTATAACAGACTATGAAAAGCTTGCATATCAAAAGCTACTGTAAAAATGACACAAAAAGAGGTGCGTAAAGTTTCAACACGTCAAATTAGCTCCTCATTGAGCATTCATTATCATTTCAGGAGTGGCCTACAAACATTTCAACAGTATGCAACAACTTTACTCACCATCTCCTTGAGTTGTCAACAATGACACCATTGTCAATAGAAAAGTTATCTGTTGGCAGACCATTGATATTCCAAGCTCGAATTTTAATCGGTTCACCCAGAATTTTACTGAGCGAAAAGTCTTGAGAACATGGTATTCCCAAACCCTAGACGAGAATGTTCACAAAATAAAATCGAATAGACACTTGTTGTTGTTGCTTTGTGAATGAGGTAAAAAAGAAGCGAAAATATTTACCGAACATAATTTGGTCCACTCATTGCAGCATTCTTTTCGAAATACAGAAGTGAATGCACCTAAGTAAGCTATGACACCAGAAGATACAAGCACATCTCCTGTAAGGTTATCATAAATATCCTGCAGGTTAATGGCGGCTGTCGTCCACCTGTGTTTCTCGCCGCCCAAACCGCCAATAAGCTTCTCAGCACGTTCCAACTTTTTAGCGCACAAATCAACCTATTCATCAAAAACAAGAAATAATCAAGCCAGGTTTTCGTTTTCTTTTGTCTGCATGCTTACATAAAACAATCATTGCTACGCCAAAGGCACGTAAGCCTACCTGAAATTCTAACTGAGCCTTCTTTTCGGTCATTTCTTCAAACTGTTGTTTCAGTGTGCTCACTTTTTCTTCAATCTCTCCCAGTTCAGCTCGTTTCGTGTTGAGCAATTCCATTGTGGCAGCTAGCGTAGTCTCAGCCTCCTCAAGTTTAGCTTTTTTAGGCGCCACAACCTAGTATTTATGATGAAACATTCTGATAACGAATTCATTATAGAAAATACGATATCCTTCGATGAGATATTAAAAGAATTCTCACCTTTGCCACTCGATCATATATTTCCATAGCCTGAACCCATCTGCATAAACCTTCAGCAGCTGATGATGCAGCTCGCACTTTGACTGGGTCAAACTCAGGATTGGTCATGTACTCTGTTCGTATCTTCTTCATAACATGAACCTAGCAGAAAGCAATAAAGTGAAACATATAGAACAGGCGATGAACTTGGTTAAGTACACCTACCAGTAATAGAAGGCTTACGGAGCGGGTGCGAGGACCCTATGTTCGCAAGCGAAAAAAAAGTTCTGCACTTCTCAATCGATCATTTTTGTTTTATGTGACGTCAAAGATGATGATACAACATAGGGAAAAAATTAAATATCCCATTGAAAAGAGCGTGAAAAGCTGATTAAAATGATGTAATAGGACTGTTCAGTTTTGACGAGAGGTTGAGAAGATATAGGGTGTCAAAGATTTTCCAGTGACGTCATAATGGGTAGCATGACCCATATATGAACCGTGGGCAATGTGAAACCACTAAGACGTCAGTTATTCCCCTTATTTTCCGAGATACGGGACCCAAATTTAGGGGTGCAATGCAATGACGTCGGTTATTTCCACCTCTTCACTGAAGCGGCAATGCACCGGATGACGTCATCTTGAGATATTCCCATGTCGAACGCTAGCTTATATGCCGTAACCGAGAAGGGTCAAATGAGACATAAAATCAAAAAAGCAAAGCTGATGTTTGTCCAAACTACCACTATTGAGCCATTTCACTGGAGTGTTAAGTACCACCATTGAGCCCTCCAATAGAGGTTTCAGTTAAAACATTAATGGCGGATTAAAAATTCAAGCCTTGGTAGGAAAATATTACAAAAAGCAAAGCAAACATACCGGAATATTGTCTCGGTCATATTCTTTCAACGAGTTCAAGAAATTCATATCACCAAGCAGCTTCTGAGATGGTCCCCAGTAATCCGGTATCTTTTTTCCTGATCCTGAAGGATCATTGATTTTATCAGGTTTAATGTCTTTCATCACACAAATGGCTGCCATTACTAATTTAACTCCTGGCGGTGGACTTTTCATTGATTTCACAATTGTGATATCTGCAGGCTAAACAATGAAAAAATTCCAGTAAAAATATCATTGATATGAATCATCTGCACACATACTTAAACAAACAATAACTAGTATACAGACATGACGGATTGATTATCATGATAAAAACTAGCTCACCTTAAGTGTGTTCAAGGCTGAAAGAGCTGCTTCCAAAGCAGGGATGGCTTCAGCTAGGTCCGCCTCACATTCATCCTTGAGGGCTTGTGACTCTCCAGCTTGTTGGTTAGCAACGGCTTCATCTTCCCGAACAACTTCCCTCTGTGCCTCTGCAATGGCTGACTCTTTTTCAATGATCTAGAAAATGAAACAGTATAAACATTATCCTCTGATGTAACATGTGTATTAAAAAGTTACATATGAAAACAACCATACTAAATGCTTGTTAATCTCATTTATCACTGTTTACCTTCATCATCTTTTTATTTTCTTCTGATGCAATAACAAGTTTGGGTTGTAACTCTTCTAATTCAACCTGCATGTCTGCTACCTGAAAAAGTGAAGATGACGCATCAAGATGTGTTGTGCCATGATCGGTTGCAAGTAGGGTTGGCTTAGTTTGAAGAAAAACATTTCTCATGAAAACTGCGACAATCAATGATAAATACCTGTGATGCAGCAAACGCCAGTTTTTCCAAACCACCTTCATATCTCATTTTATTTTTCAACACCTTAAAACAAGCAACAATTGTTAATAAAAAAAAATGTTATGGAAGAAGTTTTGCTTTCTGCAGAAAATATTTTTTAGAAACTACCTCCTCTCGTTTTTGACTTAGCAAAGTTTTGAACGCAGAGATCAATTCTAGATAAGATGTTGGAGTGACGTAATTGTGTCGGCCAACTTCTTCCAAAAACCTAAAATAAAAAGAATAAAAAAAAATAAAAAAATTAGCAAGACATCATTAGAACCATTCGTTTTTCCTAAGTTGTTAGCAGAACATCTTACCTTTCTGAGTATTTCAGTGCAGCAGTATGAAAGCTTTTACAAATAGGAACAACATTTTTTCGTTCAGTCTCTTTCATTTCGATCTTTTCCAGGAATTTATTCGCCACCATTTCCAATGCATCTTCAGGCCAAGGCTAAAACGGTATCATTATGGGTTACTGGGGACGTGATCTTATGGTTATAAAACGTTGTGTGAACAGACATTGCACAATTTTTCTTATACCCTCCTCAGTACAATTTTCGTCACTTCGCCACAAATTTACCTGAAACCAGTCAATGGTGCAGCAGTTGATCAAAGACGGGAACTGACGCATACGAGTTCGAAAAGCGTCCCCAATAGGACTCATACACAGAAGAATATGGAGGTTATCTTTGCAACGACTAACAAAAAAGTTGAATAACGCCAATGGAGAGAACTCAGCGTTCTTGTCATCAGCTTGTGCAATAGCCACAGGACGAACAGCCTAGTTGGAAAAACAAAGAAAAGTTATGTCGAGAATACCACTCAATTTTTGACCACATTAATCGCAGTAGGCACACAGCATGACAAATTAATGTGTCGCTACCTCAATAAGTTCTGCTTTTTCATCGACAGCGAACAAATTAGGAACTTCACCAGTATTCAACAAACTATCCACATCCTCCAGGAAAGATTCCTCTTTGATCTGGGAATCTGTCAGCAGGAAGACCGTGGGTTTGCCCTGACCACCAGCTGATCTCAGCAAAGTCTTCGAAAAACAATGCAAACACAAATAATCGAACAATCGGCACACATGTGCAATGGCTCAACAACGCCACAAACAACATAAAGGGCGCTATGAATCAAATGTAATGAACTTAACAAGTGACATGACGTGTGAGTGGTTGTATTGGATCTGTGACCTTTTTGGTGCAACTCTTGAACACGTTACTACACAACCAGTATCAACATAGAAAGTACCTTTAAATCTTCTCTCCATTCAGTCATACCATAACTCTTTGAAATTTCAGGTTGAAACACATGGAAATTAGAAATAGCTGCTGCTAATCTACTCAACGATTGTCTACCGCTTCCTCCCATCCCTACCAACAACGCATTCCCACCTGACTGTTTCAAGACACGGCTGATTCTGGACAAATGTTCGAGAACGTACCTACGTAACAAAACAAAACTTTTTACCATTTGCACATGGAAAAAGATTCATACGTTCATAAGGCTATTACAATCAGTAAATGCAGTAGAGTGTCCAGTTACCTACCTAAAGATGACAAGATTCATTTGCGTTTTATGAGTCTGATTGTATTCGTCCAGACATGTTTCGACAATTGAATAAAGGTCTTCTATAGATGTAACCTCTTGGTATAAGCGGTCATCACCAAGCTAGAAAAGCAGT
>JAYJMG010000015.1:48473-61824 GCA_036873935.1 Stomotoca atra
CACTCCGCAAAAAGAGACTGTTGACTGCAACTTTCTGATTGGCTAATTTTTTCAACAAACGCTTTCGATGTTGTTTTATTTGTGGTCTTCATGTTCTATTTCAACCTTTCGTTTATCTATTATAATTAGATTTGAACGCGGGAAATTTGATTCGTTCATATTTTGAATTTGAAATTTATATACTTATCAACTGTCACAGTAGGTTGTTCTAAACTCTCTCTTTTTTCCTTTCTCAATAAAATTAGGCAAAGGATAACATATAGGGAAAGTGAGTCAGCCAGCTGTTCTCTACGATTCAATGGCTCAGTGAATGACCTGCTATTATAGCGAACGCAAATCAAATCGAGTTTGATGAAGAAAAAGTCATTTGGACATATATAAGTTGAAAGTCTATTGGCCCAACATGGAATAGGGATAGAAGCTATTCTAAGTTGAACCTTTCTTTTTTTAAGCCTCTTGGAAACTTGTCCAAACTTTCTATTCTCTGCTTTGCAACAAAAAACTTACTATTTTATCATATTCATTTTGAGAGCACTCCACTATTTATTTTTAAGTTGATGAGGAGCACCCATGAATTTTTTCACATCTTCTTTTTCTGCCATATTTGGAACAATGTTTCTTTTTTCAAATGTTCGATAATGTGATAATGTCTTCAAATATTTGAATGTCCATTTCACTCTCATTCCGTGCAGAGATGCTATACAATATTACACTAAAAAAGAGTTCTCCAAATGTCGTTCTTTAAATGTCTAACTCGGGATAGATAGGCTATCCCAAGCCTGGCCTGACTTGGGATAGATTTCAACTCTGGATAGAACAGCTTGATAAAAAAAATATGCCGATTTTCCTTTATGTACAACAGGAACCTTAATGTTTTGAACTTTCACTAGCGCTATCATTATACATATATATATATATATGTAGCTATTTATGCATATGTATATATATATATAGGGTTGGTGGAAAACGTGGGGTACCCCATATGGGCTGTGGGATACCCGGTTTCAGTACTTCCAGAACTAAATATTGCTAGAAACTTAACGTACTATACCTTTAGAGTGACGGTTACACATTCGCATAATATATAACAAGTTATAAAACGAACATTATCTATTAGTATTAAAGGGATTCCTGGGTTCAAAATGATATTTGGATATCTGATGAAGCTTGAAAATTAATGAAAGAAGCTTTTTAAATTTTTGAAAGTTAGCCTGAATTTTGTGGTATCAGGCTAAATTGTGATGTAATAAGAAAGTCAGCAAAAATTTGAAGGTTCTGCTGTAAGTTTATGTGACTCGTTATGGATCTTATTTTTTAATTAATCAATTGCTCTAGGAAATATCTTTGAACTTGCAAGATTTTAGAGAATTTCCACCATTTTCTGCGGATTAATAAAGAAAATACTTGGTCAGCATTTTTTGTTTCTTTCTTATGACATCACAATTAAGTAACATAAAAAATACAAAAAAACGTGATATCTCGAGAACGAAAAGAGCTTTTTCAAAAATTTAAAAAGTTTTTCTCATCAATTTTCGAGCTCCATCAGATATCCAAATATCATTTTGAACCCAGGAATCCCTTTAAGGTAAAACAAAATGAAGCGACGCGCGCCAAAAGCGTTGACGAAGCCACCGTATTAGTTGTTTATGTTTTTAATAAGTCATATTTTAAGGACCAACATAGCACTCTTCTTCTTATTATATTTCTTACTTTCGATCGATTTTCACTCTCTGATCTTTCGATTGTGCACACAATGCGTATAAAGAGAGTTTCTGTTTATACAAACAGTGAAGAAGAGATAACAGCTGCTGCAATTACTATTTTATTTTTACTAATGAGTCTTCTAGGAAAAAAACAGAAAAAGAAAGATTTGGACGAAACCATGCGAATGTGAAGCAGACTATACTTGATTTTTTATAGAACGAGTCCTACTTTTTAATCAACTTCTTGACCTGGTAACGAGCTCACATCACAAAAAGCAATATTTTTACTTCTCCCTTTCTTGAATATTTTATTTATCTTTATATTTTATCGTTCGCATTTGCTGTACAAAAATTCGAAGATGCGTGTGAAGAAGCAGCTTTGTTTTTATCTCTACCAGCCCTAGAAACATCTGAGTGTTGGTCAGTAATATGTTTTAGGTACCCCACAGCCTACCCCATGTGGGGCCCATACCCCACGTTTTCCACCAACCCATATATATATATATATATGAATCTTGATAATGATTCGAAAGAATTCGAAATATCGATAAATGTTTTACACAGTACTTGTTTTTTGCAAAAATCACTGTTGTTGATGTATAACGGCTACATGTTTTAAATATATATATATATAGAATAGAATACTTAAATGATTTTTCCTTTCCTTCCTCCTCTACATATACTCATCTCCAAAAAAAGAGGGTACCCACAACAACACCCACACGCAACAAACTACAACCAACACCCTCCCATTTTATTTAAGAAAAAAAAATAGCTAGCACCAAACTTTGTTTCACAACTAAATAATAACTGCAGTATAAAGATTAAATTTTTACCTTTTCCAAAACATGCTAAAACGAATGTGAACGGAGGCAACAAAAACAGAGAGGGATAGGTTGGTTAAACGGCCACTGGCACTGCTGTGTCTGCCATCTTTAAATGTTCTTTTGTAAACAAATCAATCAATCAAGGGTAAAATTCACAGAGGGCGGATATGTGCTGGTTGGGATCAAGGGAAAAGGCGTAGAGAGAAAAGGCAAGCTACCTCAGATCAACGCATCATAATCTATATTTTGTGGAAATTATTGCGGAACAATCTTGAATACACAAAAACTATAATACTTGAACCATTATGTTTGAACAAATAATGTTTCAAAGAATGCTTGTGCAAGCGGGAAATAATTATTTTAAATTATGTCTATTTTTAGAACAAAACCATTATCTATTTTAATCTCATGTCGAGAAACAAAAGAAAAAACAATCATTGGAGACATCGCACCTGTACGAAACGAAGCTTGAATCAGGATTACTTTGCCGTATCGCTGTACATCGAAACAAACATTCTGTGTCATGTGATTTTTTATTTGAATGACTTCAAACACTTGCAAAATCGAACATTGTCACGTGTCAGAAAAAGCTCGGCAGAGAATAGTTAGAGTGATAACAACATAACGGCGTATGCCGAAATAACATATATTTACTGTGCAGTTCACACAAATTGTGGAACTGGTTAAGTGTGATTTAACAGCAAAATGACGCGATTTTGATAGTTTGAATACTTAACTTGATAACCTCTGGATCATTAGGAAGAATTCAAGATAACAAATGAATTATTATATCCATGTTTTGCTGCCTGAAGAGATTTCCTGTTTGGTGAACGTAGCGTAGCGTAAAAGATTGTTTACTAAAATATTATGCTAACATTCTACCGCACCGCTGCATCTGATACGGATGTAATACCTGATAAACGGATATAGATTATGTCGAATCCAACTACCAATGGCAATCTAAATTCAAGCCATACCACTGACTCCTCGGATGAGTCGCTAAATGCAGATACATCATGTTTACGAAAAAATTCGAATAACAATATCAGTGCTTCTATAATAATGTCGGATGGTCGCTCAGAGGACAAACCTTCGTTTAGCTCAATAGTTGATCGAAGGGACAGAAAAGGATTCATTCCCCTGTTTTTTGAAAGGGCTTCTGGAAATGTTTTCAATCCATGTTTTGATTCAGAAACCTTGGAATCAGAATTTCAAAGGTTCAGTGTCAGTGTTGATCGAAGCCGCTTTCAAGGAGCCTTACTATACATCTCATTTGCAAGTATTACATTATCTGTATTTTTTGGAATTTCACATAAAAGTAATGACTCACATAATATGATATCCATTGGAAGTGCTTGTGCTGGAGCGGTTGCATTAATTGTGTTTATTGTGACGAAATATGTTAAACTTTACAGTAAACCTAATGAAGCCAGAGTGCTATCATTATCTGTATCAATACTTTATATTGTTTTGGAAGTTGTATTCTTTTTTGCTGTTAGTAAAGAGGACTATTTATATGGTGCAAGATTTGGACTGGCAACTTGTATCATCATAGTTATTTATACAATGATGCCTGCACTACCATTGTATGGCAGTCTGATATTGGCAGTTTTGTTTTCAATTGCACAGGAAGTTGTTGCATCTGTGAAGGAAAGCCCTGAGCGTAGCTTAGAAGCAATCGCAGGAATAATTTTACTTCATATCTGTATCCATATACTTGGGATCACAATTGTTTTCATGGCACAAGTTAGGCGGCGGAGTACATTTTGGAGGGTTGGTCAGAGCGTAGTTGCAAAACAAGATTTGGACATAGAACAAAGAGTTAAAAATCGAATGATAAGATCAGTCATGCCTAAAAAAGTTGCAGAGTTTCTGATTCTAAATGGTTTAAGACAAAAACGTGATGGTGTGACAAGACAGAAAAAAGTAGCCTTCAGGCCTTTCACTATGTACAAGATGCAAAATGTTAGTATCCTCTTTGCTGATATAGTTGGATTTACAAATATGTCTGCCAAAAAAGAAGCCGATCACTTAGTTCACTTGCTGAATTTACTGTTCGGTAAATTTGATGAATTAACAGAAATGAATAACTGCGAAAAAATTAGCACCCTTGGTGATTGCTACTATTGTGTGGCAGGTTGCCCTGAAAGTTCAGAATATCATGCAGTCTCGTGCATAGAGATGGGCTTAGATATTGTCGAAGAAATCAAGAAGTTTTGTCAAGATACTGGAGAAAATGTTGACATGAGAGTTGGTATCCACACTGGCAATGTGTTGTGTGGTATTCTAGGTGATAGACGGCGGAGGTTTGATGTATGGTCAAATGATGTTACTTTGGCCAATGCAATGGAGTCCGCAGGTGTGTATTTTAAAGTCAACTCTTGAAATTATTTTCAAAGATTTCATTTCTTTATTTAACAGATCTATCTTGAATGATTTGCTGGCCAGAGCTTAATAAGGTAACAATAATGTGGTACAACTTAGTGGACACTTTGTTAAGTCAAAATTGTGGATTAAGTTTAAATTATCACATGTTGAAATTGCTTACAGACACTAAGAGCCTATGTTATATTTGTTTGGAAAGCAACATAACACCATAATACCTTTTTTTGCCTATTTCTATTCCTTAGGTTTATTTAATTTGGGTGGGTATCACTTAATTACTGCGTGGTCAGATAAGATTCACTTTTTTTCCTTCTGATGAGCCATTTTTTTAAAGCTGTAATTTAGTTTTTGCATGAAAAAAAAAGAGTGTAGCCTTGTGAAGTATAGTAGTATAGAAGACCCTGTGCTGTGTAAACATTGTACAAATATAGAGTGGGCTCTCATAAAAAAGGTTAGCCAGAAAATGGGAGAGCTTGCATTATTGGTGAAGACTGTTGAGGGGGTTTAATGTTACTGTATGGGTGCACCAGACCTCGTTCCTCACACGTGAAACTGAAAAATTGAAACTTCTAGTCTTTGAATATTTTAATACTTAGTTTTTATTTAAGTTACAGTCCAATGAGTAATTTCAATTATCCTTTGTCATCATTAGCACCTTTTTGAGTAGTGAGCTATAAACAAAAATGAAGATTCTAATTTTCCACACTGACTGTTATTGCAGAAAATGAAACAACTCAAAATGACAGTAGAATGGAATTATTTACTCTTCACAGTTTTCTCAAACATGATTTTTTTTTAGAATGTAGAAAATTGTACAAAAACATAAGCATACCTAGTAGGAGTGATTAAACAGATCTAGTCAGACTTAAAATAAAGTATATACTGATTAAATAATTATCTTGAATGGCTTTCTTCGGACACTAGCAATGTTATCATTTTAATTAGTTGCTATCAAATTTTTAGCTCATATACATGTTAAAAAAGAAACTTGCAGAATTCTACAGAATAACTTAAAGGAGAATTAACGTCAAAAAAAAATTTCGCTAAAATAACAGGTTGTATGTAGAGAAACAATTTGGCTTAATGCCCTAAAAAGCATTTTTATTTTTGTGACGTCAGATAAGTACATCTATTTCAAAACAACATGGAGAAAGACAGTGTGCACAGCAGTTTGTGCCTATCAAATAAGTAAGAACAAGAAGATGAATGATTTGAGAGCTGCTCCGATTCCGAGGTTAGCAAACACAATAGTCTTGATATGCAAATTAATTTTGACGTTAATTCTCCTTTAAAGGGAAGTTACAAATGAATCAGATTTTCAGAAATTTGATTTACATACTTCTAGAAGCCATGAAGAAATTAAGAGTTTTAAGCTAATCAAGCTGATGGACTGACACAATGCGCGAAAACTTAGACTGGTGTGATTATCAATTTGATAGTGTGGGAATTTGTGAAAAGCATAGAGGCTATAAAAAAATTCAAAGTTCAGATGGACGGTCTTTTTACATCATCTTTGACATGTTTCACTTTCAATTTAGATTTGATGTGAAATATGAAAAGTTTAGACATTTTAAATTTAACAGTGAATTAAGAAAGGATGTAATAAGGTTACTATTCCAGTAAATTGTAGTTTTTCACGTGAAGTCCATGCTGCTGTTGCTAAGAGAGTGTTATCTTTCCTTAAGCACGTACTACTTTGTGAGAAAAGAAATTAATGGGATTTTTAATGCTAAAATTGTTTTTATTTTCTGCTCATAAGAGACTTAATCATATTGAACATGAATTTTTCATCTGTTTGTTTCCTTATAACAACATGGAAAATGTATGATGTAGATCTATGTTCATTCCTTCACAGCATATGTCATTATTGATAATTTCAATGTGTATGCGAGTAAGTCAATGCAAAGTCTTAAATATCCAACACAATAGATCCATTTACGTTTTAGGATAATGATGACTTGCATACACATGTTAAGTTTTGTAATCCAAATTAATTTTTTTTTAATTGACTTTGAACAAATTTGATCCATTATGTACTTTTCTATGTTTACAAATAACTCGGTTGTCCTGTGGAGGAGAGGAGGGCTTATTTGAGCATACTTTGTGGATTTAAATCTAAAACTTCATGTGAAAGGAGTTTCTACACAGTGGTTATTGTAGGTCACTAAGCTAAGTCTTGTGTTAAAGGAAGTTTGGGCAATTGAACTTTCACAAGTTAGTTCAGTCTTATTTTGGTTCATTCGTTTGGTGCAAAATTAAAATGCAAATGTTACCCATTTTGCCATGGTTGCATCCAGTCCCAAAGAAATTGAAATTTTAGCGGCAGCTCTTTTGGATTTCAATTTTGCTGTTCTCAGCAATAACCATCATTAGTCTTCGTACTGAACCTTCTGTTTGAAGGATGCACATACTTGCTATGTTGTAACCAGGAACGCAGGCTGCAGTTTTTTTGTAAACAAACAAAATAGCTGACGTCCACATAAATTTGTGGCAGCAGCGGCATCTGCGTTGGCAGATGATTGTGTTCTTCAACAAAGAAAGTAAAGATTTCTTATTTGAATTAATTCGGTTATATAAACAAGTAATGGAACATGAACTCCAAGAGAGGTTTGACCTGAAAAAGCTAAGTTTCCAAGCATTTATTAGGCAACAGTGGCAAATATTTTTTGCCACAATTTTACCAAAGAAATGGAAATTTGTAGGCAACAACGGCAAAATTGGCAAAATACCAAACAAATGGACCCTTTGTGTTAACTTGCTAACAAAAATTGTTGACTTTGAATGGGCTACTGTTTTTGCAACTTATTCAAATTATTCTGAAAAAAAAAAATGAATTTAGAAATTCTTTATGAACCCATTACAAAGTGACTGGAAAAAATGAACAAGAGATATAATGTAAAGAAAATGTGCATCTTATCTACTTTAAATGTTATATGTGCACATATTTGTAAATAGATAGTTTCCCCTTCCACTCTCTATTGTGCATTCAAAAACAATTTATGTTAGGAGGATGCACATTATTCAAATAATATGTATTTTGGAGTTATTTGGAATTTTTCAGTCCTTGATATTTTGTCGGCAAGACAAACTAAATTCTTCGAGATCAGAAGCATTGGCAGATGATTGTGTTCTTCAACAAAGAAAGTAAAGACTTCTTGTTTGAATTAATTCCGTTATATAAACAAGTAATGGTGTCGAAAGATGCTTGCAAAAATGATAAGAAAATGCGGTATTAAACTAGAAGACAGAAACAAAGTTTTGAAAAGGACTAGATAATCATTGAAAAAAACAAGGTCTTTATGTCCAATCAAAATCTTTGAATGTAATGTTTTCATAATGACAAAAATTTATTCCCTCAAATTATAAAGAATGCTTTTTGTAAGAAAATTTTTAAATAACTAAATCGCAAGTGAATATTTTTCGGGGAAAGTTTTGCAAGGTATGCTTCCTTTGTGTAAAGAATCCATTGGTAAAATAAAAATTGACAAGAAGAGGATATTTGGAAAAGCTAAAAAAACTTCGCTTTGCCATTTCTTGTACATTTGAATCCAGTTGGAAGTTAGATCCAGAAAATTTACTCTTAAATGTCACCAATTTGAGCTGAATTCAATTTTTTGTGGTTGTATTTGTGGGCAAACTAGGAAGAGTAATTCCCCAATTGGTAAAATTTGGTTTTATGGAGGAAAATATTGCAGGTCCTAAAGTCTTTAGGCCACGCAGCTTCTTGTTTCTCAACAAACAAACCAGAGAAAGACCAAGGATATTTTCTAAAATGAGTATTTAAAGTATTGATGATTCGCTTGTGTGAAATATTGGAAAGGTTTTTTGTTAATTAGTGTAAGAATTTAGGAACTAATTTATATCCTATTAAATTAAAAGCACCCTGAAAACTATTGTGTTGGTAGCTTGGTTTTCACTATCTTTTTGCCTCTCATTTTGATTTGCTGAAGTAGTTGGGACAATGATTTTGTGTACTGTTATGATATGGATTGGCTTTAGTCCGTCGAACTAGGTAGACTACAGTATGTTGTTTAGTGAACAATCATTACATAAGGTCACAGAAAAGTAAGTTTATGGCAGTCATAACAGAAGTGTTCAATTTTGTGTCCGTTTGATCGACAGGCTGAGTAATTTTTATCACCTTTAGCTGAGCTTGGAGCTGTGTTGAATTAAATATTTGATAATAAATGAGCAACGGCTGATAAGCAGGATTTTTTTTGCTCTTTGCAGCTTGTTTGTGAACATATTTGTGTGTTTTTGTGTACAGTGAGTAAGCTACAATAGGAATTTTGGGAGGGGTCATTTTAGAATTTTCTACAATTTCGTGTAGGAAACTATTAAGCCCAGTTGACATGAACATAATTACAAATAACACCATGTTCATTCATTCTTTTTCTTGCGTAAAATACTGATACATGTGACATTTCATAAGGTCTTCTGACTCTCCATAAGCAGCTATGACGGAAAAAAAATATTGTTGTGAACATGCATATGAAAGTGAGTTTTCGTAAGCACTTATCAAGATTTTTTGACTTTCCTAAGCTCTTACAAAAAAATTACATGCATGTAAATTGGACCTTATAATTTCATGAATTTGCAACCAAATTGGGAAGAACTGCTTCATTTTCGATTGGAGAAATGGCCTGCAAATGAACCTTATTTGTTCTAGCTAATGCACTGGATGCTATAAGTTCATTATTGATTGTGTCAGTATGATTTTGATCTGGGTCTTGATTTTACCCAATCCATTTAATAATTTCAATTACTTTTTGTAAAAATGTGCATTACTTTCAGGAATCTTTTTTCATTGGTATTTTTGCTTGGTTTTAGGAAAGCCTGGCAGAGTTCACTTCACTGAGGTGACCTCTCAATTCTTGTTCGATCAATATAATAATGAAGAGGGTTCTGGTATTAATAGATCTGAAAATGATGGTGGTGCATTTCTGAAAACATATTTCATTACTGAGCGAAAAAATGGAACTGCATATAAACCATGGAGAAAAGAGGGAGACACCGGCAGCAAGCATTCCATAGCAAGCTTAAATGAAGCCGTCATGACGCACTCCGACAGCATCGCTGATGTTTTGGTAGGATTGAGCCCGGACACCAAAAAGAAATTCAATGTTATGCCAAAAGGAACTACTGATTCGAAGGATGTACATTTTAGCATTCAATCCTCTAACCATAAAAAGAATAATTCTGTGCACTCATTATCTGATGGTGACAGTATTGAAAGGGACTTTCTATCTAAGGCGTCAAGATCACCTTCAGTATCACCATCTCATCTGCAGAAGCAGCTTGTCAAAACCCCATTGCCATACCCTCGACTAAGTGCAACATTTAATTTCACGTATGGCATGACGCTAAACGAAGCATTGATGAGGGATGCCATGAGGGCTTCCAATGATAACCAACTGGTTAAATTAATGCACGAGAAGAAAATCCAAAAGGAGTACTTTTTCAATCCACCCCTTAGTTTGATATCACTCACATTTATCGATGAAGACAAGAAAGAAGAGAAAAAAAAGAAGAAAGAAGAAGGGGACATGGGGATGGAAGAAAATTATGGAGACAGACCGAAAGCAGTGTCACTCATTTCAACGGAACACAAATACAGAGATGAAGGTTTTAAAGGATTTAAATTAAATCCCAAAGTGACAACGTTTGCATCACCAAAGGTTCATTTCATGTTTGACGTGATGACTTGTTCTGTGACATTAATTGTCATGATTATAGCCACCGTTCTCTTTTTTCACGATGATTTCCCTGTCAGTTTGATGGTGGTCATACCGATTTGTATTTTGGCGATGTTGAGCATATTGCTGATACAATGTATCAAGTTCTCGCCATCAAAATTTCCTCGAAAAATTAGCAAGTGTGCTTCAGCTGACAAAGAGAATAGTGACACAGGTATTTATTTTTTGCTTTAATACGATGCATTTATGGAAAACACTGAACCTTTATGATGTTATTTTGAACATAAAGGGCGTTCTTTTCTTCTTTTTTTTTGTGTAATTTATTGATTATGTATTTGATTATTTTTGTGTCTAAAATTTGAAAATTGTCATTTTGATGTTAATTTTATGTGTGCTTTTTTGTGTGCTATGTTTCAGGGAGTACTGATGATCCAAGTAGCATTGAGATGCATGATGTGCGAAATCACAATCGGAAAGGATCAGATGATTCCACAAGCAACTGCCAGCAGTCGATCAAGAAAACCCTTTTGTCACCCTGGATTACATCACACATAATTGGTGGAATAATAATGTGTTTCCCTATCATTGTGGTGTTTGCAACCTACCTAACCCATCATTGCGATGACAACAACCAATGGGACCCCCGCAAAATTGAATATTATTCTATGCTTATGATTGTAGCATTGTTGCACTTTTGCAGTTTTACGCAGTTATCGTCATTCATGAAAACTGGTATTGCCTATGCTTGGTGCCTGGCTTTTATTTTGATTTTATTTTTATCAAGGTGTACCAACAAAATAGATGAACAAATTATTCGGGACATCGTAATGACGGTATTATTGCAAATAGTTCTCGTGACAGTGTTGAACCGTATTCATGAGCAAGGTGTACGGGCAAATTTTTATGGTGATAAAGAGGCTGCAGAGCAAAAGAATATTGCAATAGAGCAGAAGCAGGTGGCTGACTGGTTAATACAAGATATGTTTCCCAGACATGTGTCTGAACAATTAAAGTATACTAAAAATTGTTCGAAAAATTACAAAATGGTTGGAGTCTTATTTGCTACCATTGTTAATTTTAGTGAGTTTTATGAAGAAAACTTTGAGGGTGGCATAGAATGCATTCGAATACTCCATGAATTAGTTGCTGATTTTGATAAGGAACTTACAAAATATGAAGATGTTGAGAAGATAAAAACTTCTTACGGAACAACATTTATGGCTGCATCAGGCTTAAACAGCGTATTTAAAACTGAGGAAGAACTCAAAAAAAAGCATAAATATTATCATTTAAAAGTGCTAATGGATTTTGCGTTAGGTTTACAAGTAACTTTGAATGAATTTAATCAAAATATGTTAGGTTTTCGTTTTCGCTTGCGCTGTGGTTTAAACGCAGGACCAGTCACTGCTGGGGTGATTGGAACAATGAAACCACAATATGATATATGGGGTGACACAGTAAATCTATCAAGTAGAATGGATACAACTGGTGTGCAAGATCGAATACAGGTTGATGAAGATTGCATGATGAAGCTAACGGATTTTTATACGTTTGAAAGGCGTGGTACAATACCAGTGAAAGGCAAAGGCAATGTTTCCACTTTCATGTATGTTGGCCGACAGCCAAATGCGCCGACTGTTGAAACTGTGTCGTGAATCTGTACCAGGTATTTCTTTTGCTTTTTCATCATGTCACTTCATCAGTATATTTCTTTTTCTTCCTTTCGTTTTAATAGTCAACAAGAATTTCCCTTTATAAAAACGTGTTCTCTTAGGGTAATTATTGTGGGCAACAGATAATACAGAAAGTGTCCAAGCCATGTCTTAGTTCATTTGTTTTCCTGGAAATATATTAAACTTGTTATTTTTCTTGTCATTTTAGATAGTGATTTAAAACCTGGCGAGTGATATGAGCTTCATAGTGGCGATCCTTGCATAAATAGAAGTCCTCCTTACGAGAGGCGTGTGCAATGTGGGTGTGAAGTCTCAATCTAAAACCGACATTTTGAAGCAAATTGATCCGAAGACTGTTTCCAGTGCATTTCGTAACGTCTTATATCCATGAGCAATGAGGAATCTTGTCGCTAAAATCATGAGAATTTCGCAACTAACTTGAGTGTTATGTCACTTGGTTTAACTCCTCGCAATGACTTCTAGCTGTTGTTTGTGAGACTTATTTATAGAAATGCTTTCTATACATATAACCTTGCTCTATTGTATGTTTAACATATGCTGTGTTTGATATATGTATTTAGTATATAGAATATAAATGTATTGGGTTTTGCCAGCCTCCGTTCGATTGGAGTGGTCACTCTGAAGCTACGTTAATATTCGAGTGACTATGATCTTTGAACTTGTTACTTATAAGAGTGCGAAATGTTTTTTTACCTAACAACACCAAATTTCCAGATTTGGAGAGATTGCTTTATTTTTCCGTTTATCTACAATTTGTACTTATTTCGAGTATTCTTTTTCTGCTTAAATACCTTTTTACTACTTCGGTGACGAATATGTTCAAACTAATTTTCGTGTTAGACGAGTTTCATTTGAACGAGCGTCAGAAATAGTCACTTCCCAGCTGGCAAAGTCGTTAAAAAGTCACTGTGAAGGAGTGTATTTCTACTCCTCCACAGTGACTTTAACGATTTTGCCCGCTGGTTCTGAAAGGTGTTAAGTCTGGTTCACACCTACGACGCAAACGCAAGCGCAAGAAAAACTCTGTATAAACATGTTTGACGCAA
>JAYJMG010000015.1:68921-80639 GCA_036873935.1 Stomotoca atra
ATTTATTTATTTACGAATATTTATACTGGATAAACGCTTCAACTTGGAGCTGTTATAAATGTGTCCAGTAGGAAACGCGAATTGAAACGTGTACTTTTTTTTGTTCATCAAATTCATCGATCTCTGGTGGCAAATGAATAAATTTTGCTTTCGTTTTTCCAGTTCTTGATACAGTATATTTCCCCTTTGAAAAAAAAACGCCGCACCCAAGAATTCAATAAACGCCGCGGCGTTTAAGAGGAAATACGGTATTGAACGAAAGTCATTTATATCTGATACACTACCTGAGATATGTTTCAACTTTTGATTTTTTTTACGTAGCCAAAGAAATTGTCACGCGATTTTAAATAACACGGGATTAAGAATCGACATCCATTAAATAACGGGCGGTAAAATAACACTGGCTACAAATTAAGAGGTTTTAATTAACGCGATTTTTTACCATTCGCGTTAATTACCATACAGTTCAAATTTCGTGTAATAAGGTAGTTGCTTCGAACTTTTTCTGTCATGGAATCAGCCCTTAACTCGTTGACCTGTCGAAAACCAAGGGGATACACTCAATTCAATTGACCATGTTGCAGGCATGGGCACCAGTTGCGAAATTTAGTATGCTGACCAACATGTCGCTGGATTATTCATTTATTGGTGCTTCTTTTTTATCACGAAAAACTAAATCTTCAATTCACATGCGTTTTCCGTTACGCTTTAACTTCATCCCATTTCGTTTAATATGACAGTGAAACATACATGCAAACCCACACATGAAACTATAACATCGTGTATTGTGGTGTATTTCCGAATGAAAGAAAAATATACAAAACAAAATAGCAAGACATAAAGCAAAATTATCAGAAGAGGGCATAAAAACAAACAGAATGAAGAAAATTAAACCATGTTTGACAGTGAATTGTAAGAAATAGGAAAAGCACTGTTTAAAAACTGAGACATAAACATTAATAACTTATTTCGTGTGCAAGCTTAACAACTTAATTCATGTGCAATAAAAGTCAGTTTAATAATGTTCGTTTGCTGTGTTGCATCGAATAGTTGCACCATTTTGGACAACTCGAATATAGCCAGCTTGATTATCCAGACAAAAATGACGCCAGGAAGGCCACGCCTCTTTCATAGAACGAGCGAGCAGGAACTTCACCGGTAGTTGTCATGTCAACAGTGAACAACAATTCACAACGAGTTTGATTCAAGTACACTGGTAAAGTGACATCGTCGCCAGCGACCACAGGTGGATTTTGTGGATCGATCTTCGTCCATTGTAAACATGTGTCAGGCAAATCTGTGGTGATCGTGTCAACTAAACGCAGCTTGTTTCCGGTACACACTGCTCCTTGTAATTTCAATCCTGTAAAAATAAGATCAGTGGAAAATAAAAATACACTGTAATGGAAATAAGCATTTATAATGCATTGGATGTGAGAACAATGGCATGACATTTTTTAGGCTTTCTGTCTTTCATCAAGGGTGATCTCAAACACGCATGTTCTTATTAAATGAGCCATCAGATTTTGAAGCCACTCATCATTCCTTTACGGTATGACTGGGGCGGCATCAGAATTCATCATACAGCAAATATCTTAGTTTCTGGGGGGGGGGGGGGTGAGGCTGGTTGTTTGAAGGAACTAAATTTGAAAAGACTAAGTACCTGACACAATGAAGCTGCAGTCATCAGATTTCAAAGATGAGCCACTATTAGCAACAGTCACTTTCAAGTATAACTCCTCCAATGACCACTGATTCGCTTGGGCGACATATTGTCTTGTTGCAGTGATGTAAGCTTCAGGGATGAATAATCCTCCAAGCCACACCTTCAAGTTCTTTAACTCTTTTGCGCCACTGGTATTGGTAAGTTTTGACACAGTTAGAAGTTGCTTCATGCGTTCGGCCAAATCAACTATCCACTGAATAACAGTTACGCCTTTTGGTCCAACATACCTGCATGAACGATACATGTATAAAATGCATTACTTGTATTTAGCGATAATGTGCTTCACTTAGACAAAGCAAGGCTGAATGTGAATAACGTACCTGTTCCATGATTTTGGTATAACACCTTTGACTAAATTATCAATCAGCAACCGAATGTCATTAGTTTGTTTTCGCGAACCCTCGCACACTTCCATTATTTCTGTTAAATCATGACGCATATTGCTTAACAACTTCACACCAAGATTGACCTCTCTTTCGAAGAATCGGAACAACGGATCTTTGATGTTCTCCATGGTGCGTTTCACTGGTTGGATTTTCTAATGGATAAGAAATTGACATACAATTTAACACTCGTTGGGAAATTAACAAGCCTAGCTAACAGTTAATGTCGTAAATAGTTTAACTCAGTTATGAAGCCACTCATCAATCCGTTACGGTATGACTGGGGCGGCATCAGAATTCATCAGCGCTACAAAAAACACTTTAAATCAAACAGGATAGATACCTCTGGCAGAAGATTTAGCCAATTCTTAACGGACTGCAACAAGGTTCTCATCCATTGAGGTCTTCTGTCAATACCCAACTCTTCTTCCTTGGAAGTAGCTTCAGGGGCATAGGCAAGTTCCTCGTCCTCTTCTTGACCTCTCATCTTCAACAGCTTAACCATCGTACTGTCACCTAAAATTCAAGCATTATTTGTCACCAATGGATGTTCTTTTTTTCTAAAAGTAGACAGAGTCAATATACAAATGAAAAGTACCTAAATTAGTAAGGATCACTCTTTCGGCATTGTTGGGCAATCCAAGCCACGAAGGCGACTGGTAATCAGGCAGTCCTTCACACCACTGCACAAATTGCTCACGCCTCACACCATCGGGAATTTGAACTGATTTTCCTTGTTGCCCTTCAACATTAGAGACCAAGGGGAAATCTGCATCAAAGCTTTTTTTCGTAAACAGACGGTCAATGAAAGATTGCAATAGCTTTTGATCGAAGTCGTTATCAATTCGCCCACCATAAATTGACTGACCAAGAAGTGTGCCAAAAGCATCCCATGGCAACTTCTCTGGTGGTATATTGGCTCGATTTTGTGACACAGAAGCTATCCAAGTGTCCAACATATCAAATGCAACGCGTAGATCTGACTCATTGAATTCGTATGTTTTGGACCATCCAAGTGGAGCATAACGCAATCGCTCCTGCACAATGGCATGGAACCATGCAAGCAAGAAGTAAAGCCGAGCCCTTTCACCAGGCACTTGGGACATACGAGTGGCTGATACGGTGCTGAATGTACGAAGCAAATTCGCTTTTAGACCTGGGGGTGGTTCATAGACGAAAATTCGTGAGGCACGTAGTAAATTCACAGGAACTTTTGGATTTATTTCCATGGTCATGAACAGTCTGAAGTTGGGATGTGGTTGCATGGTGTGTAACTTCTTTTCCAAGGACACCAGCCATTGTGTTGCCAGATGGACATTCTTCAGTAGCACCCACCTTAAATTTAATGTTAAATTTTTGAATCATCCTGTACAGGAGTTGGCACTTAAAAACTCAGTGAATTCCAAAAATTAAGAGATTCTTTTTAACAGTGCTCATACCTGCCAGCTTTAACCGAAGCACCAATGGCTTTCTCTGCCTGATTGAAGCCTTCAGCAGATCCAAGAGCAATTGATGTGATTTGCTTGTTCGTCATAGCAACAAGGTCGTCTACTCTACTGCTCACATCATACCCGGGTGCAGAACATAATAACATAGGAGTTTGAGATTTTACCTAAAAATAGATAACAAAAAAACTGACCTACACTATGAAATGTATAGTTAAATACAGTAAACACAGAAAAAAACGGAAGGTTGATCTGGCTACACATTCAAATAATTACAACTTTTACCTCCTTTTCGACAATATGTACCATATCCATTTCCTGCTCGGCAGCATGAAGAAAGTTTTCTCCCATGATAGTTGTTATGTATTGTCTTAGCATTGCATGGACATAATCAGGGCGGAAAGCTTGTACGACTAACGTTTCATACATGACTTTGCCAACCGGGGCTACAAGTAAATAACACAAGATTTACAATAAGTAATTTGTTTGCTGTTGAAAATTTCTCTATTAAGACAGGTGAAGTCAGTGTAACTATATGACCACATTTTATGTTCAGAGCGATGCGGAATAGTTTTCATCATTTTTATTCTTTTTTTATTTTCTGCTAAACAAAAGAGAACGTACTTAAATTTTCAGATGTAGACCAACATTCTGGGATTCCTTGACTGGCATTAACAGATGAAACCCAATTTTTGAATTCCTAAATAAACATACAGCATATCAGTACTTTCATATAAGTGTAACATGATGTGAGAAAGACACTGAGACACATTTCTCAGAGTGTGTAACAAATAACTAACATCATAAATCAGAATGATGCTGTCATCACAGAAATACTGAAATGTAAATGTAACAATACAAAGCAATATCTTACATTGAGATTGCCAGACACATGTTTCGCCAAATCCTTAAACGGTGGCAGTCTGCTTAATCGAAGTAAAGCAACCTTCTGTTCAGTTGAGAAACCATCAAGACGTAAAGAGTCTGCTTGAACCACTATCTCTTTTCCACGAAGCAAATGATCAAATTCAGTATCATAGTAAGGCTCACTATAAAAAAGTGCATCAATAATTATAAATTGAATAAGAAAATTTAAATGTTTCTAAAATTTTTGAAGACCTCAGCGTGTGTAACATATAGCATCATTATATTCAGATCGATGCGGAATGTTTTTTGTTCATCACAGGTCAAAATAAGTTCTGTTAAGCTTACTTTCTTCCCTTCAAACGAATACGCGCAAGGAGAGTACCAAATGTAACTCGGTCATCATGCAACATTCCTCTTGCAACACGATTGTACACAACTTGAAACAAGCACTCAGTGAGAGTATTCAACCGGACTAAAGGATCTTTCGTATCCTTTAACTTCTCATTGTCGTACAAGATGGACTGGAAAATTTCTAAGAAGAAACTCAGCGCAAATTGGTAGAGGAAATGAACCGAGTTGATCTCTTCTAATGTGAAGAAGATACTACTGCAAGCAGCGGCTAATGTGCGGTACTGCTCTGACACAGCTTCGACCTCCATCATAACTGTATCGGTTTCTTTAACTTTCTTTGTAATATCTGCAGCTTCATTCTTCAGAGTTTCCAGCGTTGTAATGACCCTGATGAGAAATGAAGATAAGAAATATACTTGATATTAAATAAGCAACTTATTATTTCACAACACTACATCAGTAGCTTTGAAAGTAAAGATGTAACATTGCTTTAAAACTGTAGCTTATATATAACATGATAAACACAGCAGTTATCACAAGTATTACTCTCGCATCATATTCATCTGCATTTTGGAAATAAAATTTCAAAACGCCATGAACAGGTGCTAATCTCGCATTAAGCTGTCCCAGAAGATGAAAACACGACTAAGGGCAACAGAAAAATTTGGGGCATCTTGGACCAACTGAATATGAAAACTGAAACAAGAACTTACTTATCATCATCGAGTATGCTCCCTTTGGAGTCATTTAATGCTTGCAATAGCTCTTTCTCAAGATGTCTCAATCTCAGGTTGAATTCACCTTGTAATTTGAGCAAATCAGAACGTTTTGCATCAACTTCAGGTCTTTCAGCTCTCAGGACTTCATGCAAACATTGGCTCTGCAAACTGCTTCTTGTCACAGTGAAATTCACGAATGTCACTCTTGAGCAAAGATCCGGGGGGAATTCAACAGTAGGATCTCTGGTTGAGAGAAATATGGTGAAAGCAGGTGATAAATCAATATCCTGATCTCCCAAAGTGATCAATACACGACCACCAGTTTTCCTGACCTCCTTGTTGAGGACTGGATTCAACACTGGATCGTAACTCTCCACATCTTGAACAAGCAGAGGATTTCCAAATCGCAAAGCACTTTCTAAGTTCTTTCTAAAAGCATCATCCAGGAAACTTGTTTTGGTGATTTTCTTTTCCTTGTACTCTTGCATGAGGAATTCTGTGGCTTGACCAGATGGATCAATAATTAATGGGTATCGGTTAAATCTCTTAAGCATAACTGCATTTTCAGTGCACAAATCATCTGCAGGCAGGGAGTGAGATTGCCAAAGAAGTCTTTCATCAGCTGATGATAAGTACTAAACATAAATAAGAAACGGATTAAGCAATCCATTTATCATGTGCAAGGCTGAAGTTTTTTTAATTTTAATTCTTCTAAATTTGATTAATGAAAGTAGAAAACTGCAAGAAACAAACAAAATTTTGTACCTCACAATCACACAGTAACAACATACATGAAGTTCCTGTTATGGAAGTGAGGAATGCTATCGGACACTTCAGTTGCAATCAGAAAATTTAAATTTCTGAGCATATCAGGTTGTGTTCAATAGAATTCAACATAGAGAATCAGAAGGTTACATATTCATACCTCCGTCCGAGCTAAGTCAGATCTGAATTTAATGCCAGCTTGTTCCATATGATGTGACCATGCAGACCACACACTGGAACGCATTTGTTGATCAAAGTAACCACCATAAGCTAAAAATGCGGCACTTAGCAAGACATCTCCAGCAATGGTATCCATTTGGGTCTGGAAGCCATCACTGGTCTCTTCCCACCGTTGCCTTTCAGAGCCTAAACTTCGAAGTAATGCTGTACTTCTTGAAACTTTAGCTTCTACATTTGCCAAGTCAGATTTTATGGCTTGTGCTTCGCTGATCAGCAAAGCATACTCTTCTTTATACTTGGCAATACTTTTCTCTAATTCCTTGATCATGTCAGCAACACCTTCAAGCTGTAAAGCAATGAATGGGATTGTCAGCTTTCAAAAAATAAAAAAATAAAACGAAATATAGAGAGAAGACCTTAAAGCAATTAAACTAACCTTGGACTGATTGACAAGCATCTGATCTTCATTTTTCTGCAACTCTTCTCGCAATGGGTCAACTTTTTGCAACATTTCAGCATAAGAAACTTGAGCAATGGCCCATTTCACAAGGGGACCACAAGCAACACTGGCCTTATTAACTTTCTCAAAAGTGTAATCAGGATTGTTCATGTATTTTGCCATTTGCCTCCTTGTCTCCATGCTAAACAACAAAAACAGAAAACATTGTCATTCATGACATTTCTCTTCAGGTTGTGTCAAGAAGACTACTTAATAGCACTGCTATGATCAATCATGCACATACCTAACATCTTCAGTTTGGAAGTTCACAATACTTGGAATGAAGGTAGTTTTACTGACAAGCACTCGGATTTCTTTCCAATCGCTAGTGGGCATTTTCAAAAGTAAACAAATGGACTCCAAAGCTAATTTGATGGCTGCAGGAGGATTGCCGAGCTTTCTTATTTCATCAAGATTAGCCTTCTTGATTGATTTTACAGCAGCCTTAGCATCTAAAAGAGCTGGCTCAACTTTTGACAGTTCGTTCATAACACGTTCTTTCTTCTCATTAATGGCTTCTGTCTGTTTCTGCAGATCTGCCTGGAGCTCAGTAGAGGTCACTCGTTTTTTCTCAGCCTCTTGCTGATCTAAATTTTTGTAAAGTAAAATAAGGTGAGGTTTTTTTATCGCAATACAACGAGCATGGGACATTAAATATCACAAGCAAATATTTCTTTGGGCTAGCCAAAAAGAAAATTTAACTCTCATACCTTTGACCATCTGCTTTAATTTTTGATTAGCTAAAGCATTCTTGGCCTCCAGTTCTTGACTTTTTAAAGATAAACTTTTCTGTAACTCCTCGACTTGTTGCACTGTGTCACGAATCTTCTGTAAACCAACATTTAAATGCAACTGTTGTTCTTCTAAATCACTTCGTTTCTCATTGAACAATTTCATCTAAAACAAACACAACATATAGCATAAGGAACAGTGAGCAAAACCAATACAAAAAGCATATAAGGAACAGTGAGAAGTGCTGCTTGGAAGATCAAGTGGTATAAAAGAATGGCTCAGGGATGCACTTACATAATGATTGATGAAATCCAGGTAACTTCTAGGTGTTATCGCAACACTGTGTCCGCCTCTTGAAACCAATCTGTTGCTGGCTTTATGCATTGTTTGATGGACAAAGACCATTGCATTGACCAACACATCACGGTGGGTTGGTGGCATTGGCAAGTTCTCATAAACAACAGGCAAATAATCAGGTGCCTTGTACTATAAACAGATAATAATGACACCATAAACTTGAGTTGCAACGAACAATGCATAACAATATTTTAGAACATTAAAACCTGGAAAAATAACTCACATTGCTTCTTTCAAGATCAACTTTGCTAGTGAATGACTGTCCCACTTGGAACAAGGCACCAGTGGACCAGTCTCCAAACCAATTTAACACACATCGATTAAATAAGGCAGGAGATGTTGCAGCTCTATCTTTCAAGCCTTCAGTTGATGGGTTCATTGTAAGGACAACATGAAGGTTGTTCATTACTTGCTGGGTAAACCATTTGTATAATTCCTCACTGGAATCTAACATAAGGCCTCCACGCTGTGATCCTTCTTTACATTGCGTCATTAGTGTTGTGTATTCATCTCCTTCAAAGAGGCCAGGTACTTCACCATTGGCCAGCAAAGTATTCATTCTTTCTAAGAATGAGGAATCTAGAATGTTGGATTCATCCATAATGAAGGCAATCTTTTCGTTCTTGCATCCAGACCTGCGCAGGACAGATCGAAGATCTTCATCAAAATCTTCACCAGTGTACTTACGATGAACCTACGCAAAAGTTTTAATGATAAACTATCCAATATTGTGTCGAAGCTGCATAATACCACAATCATGAAAATGCTTACCTTCACTTGTACTACAGACAACCCATTCATCCAAGCAACAAACCTGGACAAGGTAGTTTTTCCAGCACCAGAAACACCAATCAGTAACAAATGACCCTGGGGTTGTCTGAAAATTCTGTCAATTCTCAAAACATGGTCTAGCACTTCATTGAACAAAACTAGAGGAACATCCAATTCTTCCTCATAAAAGACCTTCAATCTCGCTCTTGTGAAACCTCTGAGTTCTTCTTGTTCAACTGGCAAATAATCTTTTGACAGCCAATTGCTGTAAAGTATTGGTCTTTTCAGAGCGGTCATTGAATCCATGTTAGGAAAATGTTTCTTTGCAACCGAATCAATGTTCTTGTTGGTCCATGATCTTTCTTCATCACTTATCAACCTATGTACCAAGAATAGAATGTCACCAATGTGCAGTAGTAAAATGACACTGGATTCACAAGATTACAATATGCATGTCAGTTTATGGGTGATGGTAGGCAATAGTCAGCACAGTAATCAGCCACCTACTTTCATCAAGCATGCATTTTTAAACAAAATTTGTTCAGTCTGCTCACCTATCATGGAACAATCTTAAAGCTTCATGTGCCCACAAGCGCACTAAACCTTCAATGGTCAGCCCGTCAAGCGGCCTGATAGCTTCCAAAATACCACGAACCCATCTTGTCATTTCACGTGGTGAATATATGTAGTGTGGCTGCATTTCTTGTGTGAATCTGGCTTGTGACATGGTGTAAAACTCTACCATAGCATCAGTCAATGGTTGCGAATAACTTCTGAGTGAAGGGACCAGCCTTAACATGGCCCTGTTGAATGTACCATAAATTTGAGTGAGTGATGCAGCAGCAGGATAATCTACATAGATTACAGGTACATGACGAAGGAATCTAAATGTAATAGTTAATCAATGAGCAACAAGTAAATTTTAGTTTAAATATATTTTTAATAATGTCTGTACAATAAAACAGCTTCAGCATAAGACTATCCAGCATAAAAACATAAATATATGCAATTCTGTCCGCCCGTCTTATTATCATCACTAGTTCAGACTTAGAAAACCTCCACCATGCTCATGATATATCCTCACCTGTGTGACAAAGGCTTCCTTCCTGGATCTGTTGGAGGATTGCAAGCACCAACAAATTGGATTCTCTCCAACTGAACCCACTGCTGATCTTTGGTTCGGTAAAAACCATTATGCTCCACTAACTGCCGCAAAAATGAGATGACTCTTTGCGTACCATAGTTATCCATATCTGGCAGATTAATTTCATCACAGAATAAGATTAACCATTTCCCTATCTGAATAGGTGATAATACCAATCCACCTGGAGTTCTTCTGTATTCACAATAATGGTCAAAAGATTTCATGATCAACTCTGGGGTTGTTGCACTTGAGAAGTTCAAACCAACAACCTAAAAAATCAAAATAAAATAATTAGTGAGAACACTTTTGAGAAATAAAAATTTCATATTATAATCCAATTACAGCCAACATATTACCTCCATATCCGGTAGAGCTCGCAAGGCAGCGAACAAAGTCATAGTTTTTCCAGATCCTGGAGGACCACATAAAACTAGTGGCTTGTGCTCTGCTAACCAAGTATACAGTAATGACTCATGCCTAACTGTATCCAAAGTTGGCACAACAACATCCGGGGAAGCCACTTTGTGTGTTTCAACCTCGATCTGAGGAACCTTGTTACTCCATGGTACCCATTCACCTTGCATGGTCACCTAAACACATAAAGCGTAAAACGATTTAGATATTGTATAAAGAAAGGCTTTCCATAAACAGCATTTGAGCGACGACGCATAAAGAACATAACTTACCTCGTAATCTAATATCAAATTTGAAGATGGGGGCAAAGGTATCGTTGTTATATTGCGGATATAATCACTAACTTTCTCCCGAATCGTAATTTTGCCATCTCCTGACATACACCACAGCAACGAATAAACCAAGTATTTTGGTGCATATGCTTCAATTTGACTTTGAGTTAGTGGAAAATCTTGATGCTGTTGATTGTAAGTCAAGATATTTCGAACACCTTGATTGAGCAGTGAAAACAAGGAACTGAGGGCCCTCATCCTGGTGAAATCCATGACATGATCTAGTGTGAAGGCAAAGTCCAACGTTTTCATCACAAGTCCATCAGAAGCATTGTGTGGCATGAGTATATCAGCAAAATCTCGTTGAACCTAAAAATTTTGATATTATTCCTTTTCATGTCTGGTAAGAAAAATTCAACAGCAATCACATTCTTGTAATTGCAAGCTCAGGAAAAATAAGTAGTTTCATTGAAATCTCAAACGAAAGATGGTGATTTTTAATTTCATCATAGCATGCAACCATGGCAACTTAATGTAGAAGTAATTGCTTATATCAACAAACCTGCAATGTTGGGGACACAATTGCTTCCTTGTCTGTCGCAGCTGCATTAGCTTGCTTACTCCTGATGTCTTCTTCAGATTCCTCCAATGGAATGCTTCGCAGTTGACGGATATAGTTTTCAATCAACATTTCAGATGAAACAACATCATCGGAAAACCACACCATTCCACAACGACTGACAGTGGCAAGTGTTGCATACTTCAGGTCTTGAACTTCGAACATGATGCGCACCTAAATGTAATTTCCCTCGTCATCTCAAAGATCGCAATTTTGTTTAGGGTGCATTGTATTAGTAGCTTGGATTGCCATCCAAACAATTCTGATTTCATTTCATTTGGAACTTAGGATGGTACTCTAAACAATCTGAAGTCATTCAATTTCCGTCCGCGTAGGAAAGTGTTTGGTTTCCACTTTGTGTCTATGTAGACCGAAGTAGAAAGTACAAATGTGACGATATTAGGGAAAAGGATAACAAGCTTTAAATTGATTTACTTGAAATCGATTAATCGATTGAAAAAATCGATTTTTTGA
>JAYJMG010000017.1:2103-34094 GCA_036873935.1 Stomotoca atra
AATATTTTTCCCACTACAGTTAAATTTTCAGGGTTTTTACTAACCAACAAATGACTTTCACAAAATATTCCTTTCCAGTTCTAACTCATGTCCACACAATCTCCTCTTCTGTGAATGGGTAATGAAAAAAGCGTTTGATATTGTTTACAAGTGTATTAAATTAGATTTAAATTCATCTTACTATATCTACAAAAAGGACACGTACAAAAAACACAAAAATTATCTTTCCTATTTTACAACCCAAAGATTCTTTGTCACAAAGAAAGAAAGTTTCGCAACTTATCCAGGCCAATAAATAAATCGCGAAAACCAAACATTGGAAACTTGGAGAAACTTCGTCAACAGGCCAATGCTCGGAAACTTCTCCATGAAACCAATGTCTGTATAAATATTACTACTTGGGTTTGATACAATTAGAAAAAATAAAAATGAAAAATAACTATTTGGAACAAAAAAGTGTATCAACCAATTCTTTTCTAGGCAAACCAACACTGGGTTGCAGCAAATTCACTGGAGTGTAATCTATATCAGAAATTTCATGAAAAAGACACGTCAAAAAAGTGCGAACTAAATACTTATGTACAAAGAGTAAAAAATACTAACTCATAAGAAAAAAGGGAACTACAATGAACAATGCATGAATTTTTCTTTTTCTCCTAATTTTTGTTCCCTAAATCTCTACTTAAGACCCTAGCCAAAGCTTGCAAGTTTTCACGTAGACCACAAAGGAAATGTTCAAAACGCGATCGATTTTACTCCCATGAAAACATGAAAGCTCTGTCCATACTACAATTTGTTAAGAATCCTATTTTTTAAATTTACTTTTTTTAAAGTTTTTTTTTTTTTACGTCATTGTTTGACATGCTTCGTTCTCAGTTCGTTGAGAACTGCTCACACGCTACGTTCATTTCTTGGTGGAACCTTTTTTCGTAGGTGTTGGTGTTTTCGTGGGGGTCTTCGTAGACCCTACTCCTTTTTTGGTAGCAGTACCTTGCGTTGACAAACGCTCGAAAACACTTCCTCGTGGTTTGGTTGTACTGCTTTTCGGTGGACTACCACTTTCTGGTGTCGGTGGAGCATCCGACGATGGGGTGCGCGGTTTCGTTGACGAGCTCGGTGTACGTGGTTTAGCTTCTTTCTCACTGGTTGCTCGTCTGGGAGTAGTTTCTTTTTCTGAAACAGATCTTCTTGGTGTAGTCGTTTTTACAGTTGTTCGTGTGACACTGCCACCAGTTGTGCGGGTGGTAGTAGTGGTCGTTGTTTTTGTGCCTGACACAGCCTTTGTTGTTTTGGTTGCATACAAACGATTATAAACATCGCCAGACCGTTCACGGCTAATTTTCGGTTGCGATAATTGACGCGGGGTTGCAGGTGATGGCGATTCTGTAGGTGACTTCTTCTTCGAAGGCGTGGACACACCATATCCACTACTGCGAATATTCGAATAACCTTTCGATTTGTAAGATGGTATAGCTTTTCCGTCCCGATCTAAATCAGATTTCTTCCGCTGAATTCCAGGAGCAGATAATCTTGAAGTGTGACCATGGGAGTGCGGACTGCCATGAGCGCCACAACGATGAATCTCACCTGATTTCTCACGCGAGATGCGAACAGGAATTCCTGATCCAGAATTCTCGCGAGACAAGGACATGCGCCCAGATGATCCTTCTCTAGTAACCGATGGATGTCCAGAACCCTCCCTGGAACCTGTTGGACGTTCACGTTTTGATTTGAACGCTTGCATACCTTGACTCGAATCTTCGGGCATGATGAATTTCTCCCGAAGTTCATAGTTTGTTCGGCCTTCAGCTAAAGAGACGAGAATATATTATTTAAGTTGAAAATATTGAACTTACTTTTACTCGTCTTCATTTCTCGTCTTTCTGAATAAATTAATTCGAACTAATGCACACACTTTGATCATTTTACGCAAGAGTAATAAAACATGATTGAACGTACCTCTACATGGATCGTTCTTATCCAAGAATTCTCCCAAGGTTTCCCAGCCACCACCAACTCGAACCATCACTACACTCCGTAAGATACGAACTAAACGGAGTTTCTGCGTTTCACCGAATTTGTACTTGCCTTCAGCAACCCTCTCCATTTGGAACTTGTGCGAACAGCAGCATCTTGAGACTTCACTTATGATGATGTCATCGATATGTTCGGAATCCGTGACTGCTTTATCAGGTTTGCGTTTACGTCCTTTCAAAGCGTCCATGAAATCTTGATAAGTTATGAGCAGACGTCGTTTGTGTTGATCGAATACCAGCTCTATTTCCCATCGTTCAGTGACAAACGAGGTATCAGTGATGGCATGCACGAATTGTTCTCTCGTCAACTTATTGTCTTTATCCGTATCAGTTTTCCTCCACAAGTCCAACACTCGAGACTTCGACTCTCTTAGCCACGTGTTAAAACGGTCTCTCCATTGGATCCAGTCAAAATCAGCGGCAGCTTTGCGGATACGAATCTCATTTTGTTTTTCATTCAAACGTCTAAATCGGTCCATCAACACAAGCCAAAGATGTTGCCACCTTTTCGATAGATGATTGACCATGGGGTTGGTGAATTCACGCGTTATTGCACTAGGGTCTCTACCTCGTGCTGCATATCGTTGTCGATCAGTAAGAGGTTTGCGCTTTGCTTTCTTGGCGACTTTGTTATAATCAGGTTGTTTCAGCTCAGCCTCATCTTGAGTGAGTTTGTGTTCGTCTAGTAACAATGTGATCAGCTCGTAGTCCTCAGGTAATTCTTTAGCTTCTCTTTCTTCCAAAATCACTTCAACCTCTGTTATCCATTGCAATAACATTTGTGATAACCTTTCTTCGTCTATTAATTCTTCTAAGGCTTCATCAAGACGCGTTTTACGCTGTCTAGCCCATCCAGAAACATCGTTCCATCTCTTCTTCAAAACTGCAATGCGATGCCTGATAGTATGCAAAGCAGACGGATGACAGAAGCGCAAAATTACATCACCCTTTTTAAGAGTGGTGTTAACACGGACTTCCTCCTCTTCTAGTATTTCCAAGAAAATGGTGAATTCTTCTTGCTGTCTTCGTATTGATGGAGCATCATCAGCAACAGGGCCTTGTTCTTTAAGCTGCGTCTCAAGATTTCCTAAATTTGTGATATTAGCCTTGGAGCCACTCTGGAATTCTTTGGCTAGAGCTAACGCATTTTGCAAACGTTCTTGTTTGGTGATTGATTTTTGTCCTATAGATTCCCACCTGTCTTTCAAATCTGCCAGCTGGTCTCGCAAAGCTTCAGCATTTTCAACTTTACCATCTTCAAGCATAGCTTCTCCAGTCTTTACGATGGATTCGTAGTTCTTTTCCCTCTTCGCCAAATCTCTCTGGAACGCTTTGTGGTTATCGATAAGTAACTTCACAGTATCTGTATCACCCATTACTGCTGTTTCTGATGTCAGGCTAGTATCAACACTGTCGATCCAGTCTAGTAATGCTTGTACCGCATCTTGGAACATGCCATGGAATAAGAGTGCTTCCTCCAATTTATGTTGACGATCTACAGAAATTTGACACACCGCATCCCAGCGAGCCGTTAGATCGCTCAGTTTCACTTCAATGATGGTAACTTCTTCAGGTTGACTCTTACCGACCAAAGCTTTTCCAGCCTTGACAGTGGCGTTGAATTTGCTCTGTTTTCTTCCAAGTTCGTTCTGGTATTCTTTATGTTTTCGCATCTGTGCTTTGACGGCAGGGGCGTCTTTTCCAATTGAAACATCATTGTTGATTTTTGCTTCGATTTCATCTAAGAACTTCATGAGTTGATTATTGCCTTCAAAGAAAACGATTGATTGATCGTAGTTGTCATCCAAGTCTTTCTTGCGGTCTTTAAGTTGACCGTTCAATACTTTCCATTTTTTGATCAATTCATTGATTTCCGAGTTAAGTTCTCCCACTTCTTCCGACGAGCAGTTTTCGAATACCTTATCAGCTGTGGTCTTCATGGTGCGGAACACTTCCCGCCTGTCAGTAACCTCGAGAAAAACTTCGTCGAATTCTGTCATCTGGACAGTGATGGTTTCCAAGATGGTGCTCACAGATGGGAATAAGGAAATGGATCCTTCGACACGTATCAACCAAACTTCCGTCTCACTTATCAAAGTTTCTAACGTCTTCGCATTATCCAACGCATCTTCCAATTTATCAGTTATACCTTGGGATAAGATTGTGACTTCGGTCCATGCTGTCTTAATTTCTTGCTGGGCACTTTCTAACACCCTGGCCCCACTTACATCACTAGATTGTATGAGAATTTCAAACGTCTCCACGATGTAGATGTAGACTTCTTCACGTACCTCAATCACCTTCACAAACTCACGATGTTTGTCGAGTTGCGTACTAATCGCATCAACCGTTCCTCCGTACGGTGCTTTTGATTTCAAGAAAACCTTTGCCTCACTTAACCATACGTTCAACTCACGTACTTGACTTTGGAATCGTCTCGATTCATCAAATGCATTTTGAAGTGCCTCTTCCCGATCTTTGAGGAGTCTTTGGATTTCATCCCATCCAACGTTTAATTCAGACAACTTAGATTCTAGATCTTCCTTATTTGAGGCAGTATTTTCTTCGAGTAGTTTTGCAGCTGCACTGCGGCAGTTGTCCACACTGGGCTTGTGAGAGCTTACATCGTTGGTGATTATTTTCAGTTTCGACAGTTCTACCTCAATCAACTTTTTGTCTTTCGGCACAGCTTCTTCAGAAATCAAACTCATTTTCGTTTGCTCGATCCACACTAAAATCTCTTCAATTGCCACGCTAAAGTGACCACGTTCTAACAGTGCTTCTTCCAACTTATGTTGATTATCGTATGAACGATCTAACAGACCGTCCCAACGCTTTTCAATGTCTTCCACAATATCATGGACCTTCTGCGAGTCATCATCATGCAACTTTCCAGCTAAACTTTCACCTTTCTGATTCAACTTAGTGATCTCATTCTGCTTCTTTGAAATGTCCCTGTGGAAGACTCGAAGATTTCGAAGCTGCGTTCGAATATCCGAGATTTCCGTGGGGACAGCTTCAAACGATTTCAGTTGTTCTTCTGCCTCAGTTAACCAGCCGTCAACACGATTCTTGTCCTTGACAAACTCAGCAGCCAACAACTTCACAGTCTCTAATTCATCCTTCCGCTTCTTCCAGCCTGCTTCCAGATTATCCCACTGCTCTGTGACGTCAGACAGTTCTTTGTGGACATTTAATTTATCCTCCTGTGCAGCTTTCGCTACAAGAAGAGGAGTTGCTTGAGACAACTCCCCAATCACATCTTCGTTACTGTTAAGATCATCGTGCAGACGTTCGTGCTCTTTGAGGAGCTCCTCAACGGCCTCTGGTTCTATACCCGGTTCTCCTTGGTCGTCCATTTTCGCTTGGACTTCGACTAATGTGTCTTTTAATTTCTCTACACCAGGCCAGAACTTTTTGGCGGCATCGTCACTAGTTAGCAGATCAGAGCGACGATCTTTTGCAGCACCGACATCGAATTTCCAAAGGTTACCGAGTTTTCGTTGCTTGTCTTTCAAAGCCGATGAAACTGGTGATTTTGGATCTTCCTTAATAATATTGTCGATCGCTGAGAGCGTCGTTTCTACAGGTTGTTCAAGATCTTTTAGAACAGATTCCTGTTTTTCAAGCTTTTGGAACTCTTGAGCAATAGGTTCTTCATGAACAGGAACTGGTCGCTGATTCTTGAAGCCCTCTTTCAAGTTTTGCGCTTTCTCAATCAAGCCTTCAACATCAGCCCACACAGTTTCCACTTGTAACGCAGCAGCACTAATGGTGATTCCTTTATCCTCACTGTTTACTTTGAGTGCTTCCCAACGCTCGGTACAATCATCGATCTTTTGTTGTATACTATCTGACCCTTGTCCGGGGCCACTGATGGCAATAAGGTCTGCTCCAGTTTTGTCGATTGTGCTCATCAACGGTTGAAGTTGCTTGATGTTATCTTCGATATTCTGAAGTTTTTCTTTCTGCATTTCGACTCCACGCCCCTTATCCTCATCAACCTGTTTCAACAAGTTTTCGGTGTTTGTCAATCTTGCTACCACATCTTTATGAACATCGGCAAACTGCTGTGCAAGGATTAATCCCTCCACCATGTTCCTATTTCGTAACTCGGCAGCTTTGTCGAGTTTTTGCTTGTCAAATTTCAAGTTATCAAGCTTATCTTTAATGGTAGCTTCCTCCTCTTCATTACATGCCAATAGAATGCTATCGCCTAGATTGTATAGTTCCTTGAACTGTGGTTCTTTCGTGTGAATATCTGCGGTAAACCCCTTGTGTTCATTCATCTGTTCCTTGATCTTATCGGCTTCAACTCCGATCGGCTGCATGACACGTTGTTCGTTCAGTTTGTCATTGGTCCATTTGGTGAGTTCATTTAAAGTTGTATCGAATGTGTTTACCTTCTCGGTGGCCATGAACATGTCACGAGCCTTACTATCCACATCAGCTTTCAAAACCTTGTATTTCTCCTCAGATGCTTCAACAACTTTCTTTAACTCAGGATACTCATCTGGCTTCACAAGTTTCTTCAATTCCTTACAGACTTCTCGCAGCTTTTCTATGTCTGGTTTATGGGCGGTGATTTCCTTTTGTATTCTTTTGATCTTCTCAGCTTCAGCACCGTTAGGCTGTGTTTCACAAAGATCTTCAGCTGCAGTATCCATCCAATCATTTAGTTCTTTATCCTTATTGAAAAAGTCATCAAGTAGTTCACGAGCGTGCTCTAGGTCGTGTTCTTTCTCGTGACAATTGTTGTTCACTTTCGCGAAAATGCCGTTCAATTTGTCTACCTTATCGTGCAGCGCTGCCGCATCTTCGGACGTGCAGAACGGTTCCAGATTTTCTAAATCTGCAGAAACTGCTACTAATTCTGGTTCCAATTCTTTCAACTGATCAGCCAATTTTTCTACGCTTTGAATTTGTTCATCAACTTTCGGCTTATCAGCAGACGGAACATTTTCGTCGGAATTCACTTTCTTCTCGTAATCTTGCAATTTCTTCATGACATCATCAAACGAGTTGTTGAATTTCTCAGCAGCAACCAAGGTATCATCAAGTGTCTCCTTTCGTTCATCGACACGGTTTTTCAAAGAATTCCACAAAGCATTCACTTTTTCGAGGTCATCTTGAATCTCTTTCTTTTTGTCTTCGTCTTCAGTGGTTGCGAGCAATTCTTCGCCAGTTTTCTGCAAGTTCTCAACGTTCGGAGCACGATCAGCGAACATACGAGTGAGTAGCTGAAATGAAAAAGATGTCGTTAAGCTAATATCACGTTAAGTTAATAACACTTCGTTCGATAGTCTTTGAGTGAAGTTCAAGCTGCTTTAAGAAGTCGGACTCAGGCTATTGATACTAGGCAATAAAAGATACCTTAACGCAAATAGAAGAAAATAAGAAAATCGCACAATACCTTTTGTTCCTGAATTTGTGCCTTCAGTACGTTCTGGTCAGCACCGTTCACAGGTTTCTGGTTGTCAACTAACTCTTCAGTTTCCTTGAGCCAACCCAGTAGAGACTGTACTGCATCTTCCAATTGACCACTTTGTACTAAAGCGTCATCAAGTTTTGTCTTTCGATTAGAGACCTTCTGGTTCACACCAGCTAAGCGATCGTTAAGTTTATCTAGAGGCTCATCGACTTTCTGCTTATCAGCATCAGGATATTTCGAGCTGAGATCACTGCGAATATCATTCAAGTCGGATACTTTAGCTTGTAATTTGTCTAATTCCGAGGCGAGTTCTTTCAGGTCGGTGATCTGATGGTCAATAGTGTCTTTATCACCACCAACTGGTTTCTGTTCATCAACATTCTGCTCGACGTTGTCCATATCCTTTTCAGCGTCCTTCAATTTCTCATTGAAATCATTTAATGCTTCCTGGAGTTTCTGAAGCTCTTCCAATCTTGATGGAATATCACGTTGTATATTACGCAGTAGGTTATCAACTGTGGCCAGTTCATCTCCAAATGACTCAGCCCCAATACCCTTCTCACGAAGTTTTCGTCCCCTTTTTTGAATGTCATCGAAAAGAGGTTTACTGTCATCAAGTTTTGACTCGACATCTTTAATATTTTCTACCTGACAAGACAGTTCGTCCACTTCAAACTTCTTGGGTTTGTTTTCGTCCATACGATCGTTAGCCTCCTTGACAGTATCAACGGCTTTTCGAACATCATTCTCCAATTCATCCCAATCGTGTATTACTCCTTCTACTTCATCGTTCTTTTCATAAACCTGCTTTTTAAGTTTCTCCAACCTCTCTTTCAATTCATCAGTCTCTTCTCGAAGATGCTTAGAATCTGTTGTTGGGTGTTGCTCTTGAAGCTCATTCGCGATGCCTTCCATAGTAGAAACTTTTGCTTCCAGATCGTCGACTTGTTTTTTCATTTTTTGTAAATCTTCACGAATTTGCTCGGACTTCTGCTTGTCCGCACCATACAACGTCATCTCAGGTATACATTTCTCAAGCTTTGATATCCTATCAGCAGTTGGTCTGGATATCGTGTTGAATTTACCAACCTTATCTTGGATATCTGTGATTTCCGCTTGACGATCATTTCCAAGTTTTTCTACTTCATCAAAATGTCGTTTCAGCTCTTTCAAGCGATCTTTTACCTCCGGCTGATCTTCTGTGCAAGTCGGTTCAAGCTCACTGATCAAATCTTCAATCGCTTGTAACGACGGCTTCTTTGAGTCTGTATCACTTTGCAGCGCCTGAAAAAGTAAAACAACAAGTATTTATCTAACGTCTCATTGATAAAAAGATACTGTGGAATTTTTAAAAAAGTATGACACTTACATTGATTTCAAGTTGCTGTGGGTTGAGTTGATCAGGAGAACAGCCAACTGGTTCCAAGGAACGCAATTTCTTCTCCTGGTTATCTAAGAATTTTTCCAAATCATCCATCTGATCGTCCAAATCTTTCGTTTTCTGTAACACAGTTTCCTCCAAACCTTTCTCTTCATTCACTTTGTTAGTAGTCGTGTCCCAAAGTTTCTCTAAGTCGTCCAACTTAGACTGAAGAGCTTCTTTTTCGGTAGGAGAATCAATGGAGTCGCGTAACTTTTGTCCATTGTCCAAAATACCTTGATACACCGGTCTTTCATCGTCGACGTCTTTTTCAATATTCTATAAGTTGGAGGAGGCAAAGTCACAATGAGTGTATTCACGAGTTAATTTCAATGACACTCCAAGACTACTTAGATGTTCGTTAGTATACTATACTGCAGTCCATTTAAAACAGTTTAGCAACAAATAATGGCAATAATATAACATACCTGCAAGTCACCCATGAGGACTGCCATTGGTCCATGCTTCATAGATCGAGGCTTCTTCGTTTGGTCTTCAACTCGATCATCCAGATTCTTGACGCGCCTAACGAAGTCATCGATTTGATCTTGCAACGCACCACATTCTTGTAATTTATCTTTCAATAATTCTTCACGATTGTTTAACTCGTTCGCAAGCTCGTCTAGTGGTTTCTTGACTTGGTCGAGTTTCTCGTGTATATGTTCTTTCACCTTCGGGTCGTCGTTGTTGAACTCTGATATTTCATTTCCAAACATTTCAGCTTCGTTGAACAGGTTGTTTGCACTTTGTACTTCAGCTTGCAACTCCTCGACTTCAACAAGCTGCTCCTTGACTTTTTCTGGTGTGGCACCTACTGGTTTCAACTCCTTGACTTTTTTATCGATCGGTTCTGTCTTCGATTTCGATTCGTCTAATTTATCATTGAAAGATTTAATAGAATCTCTTGCCTTCTCGGTATCATGCAGTTTTTCCTGGAGTTTATCGATTAAATCACCATGTTTCTTTTCCAACGCATCCGTCATTTGTTTGACAGCTGTGACGTTGTCTGGTTTGTCTTCAATAGCAATCAATTCGTCACCAGCCTTCTTCACCTCTTCAACTGCAGGTTTCTTCGATTGAATATCGTCGATTAATTTTTTCAACTCATCGATATCTTCATCAGCTTTAGCCAAATTATCTCCAAACTGCGGTTGTTCATCAACAAGTCTTTCTGCCTCAGTGCAAACTTCTTCCAATGGCTTTCGTTTCGCCCCAAACGTGCTCACACCATCCTTCATCTTGTTAATCTTATCTTTCGAATCTTTCAATTTCTTATCCAAATCTTCAAACCGACGCTTGATATCGTCCGTGGATTTCTGAACAGGTTCTTGATCAACTTGTGTCTTCTCAACAAGAGGTTCACAACAAGATACGAAATCTTCATACACTGGTCTCTGTTTTTCAAGTTCATCTTCGAGGCCTTTCAAAACATCTTCCTGATTCTTCAGAGTTTCTGGATCGACAGCAATGCATTCTAAAGGTTCAATCTTCTTCTCCATTGTTTCCAACCATGGAACCATTTTCTTTTCACCATCGTCAAAAGAGGTAGCAAGTTTCTCAACGTCCTTTAAGACTTCTTCACGATCAGCAGCTTTTTTCACTAATTCATCCCATTTATTATTAAGGTCGTTCAGTTTATTCTCAAGAGCCTGCTTTTCTTGGCCAGGTTCTGAATGTGCCAAAAGTTCGTCACCATCAGCAACAAGTCTGTCAAACTTAGGTTTGTATAAGTTCAGCTCCTCTGTCACATATTTATGATCGTTCAGTTGTCGCACATTTGTGTCCTTATCAGCAGATACAGGCTTTTGCTCATCGAATGTTTTCTCCATTTTAGTTAACCACCTCTGTGATTCATCAGTATCGTCTGTGAATTGTTTTGAAGATGCGAGACTGCTTTGCAGTTTCTTCTCTACATCATCAAGTTTCTGTGGAATACCTTCGTCTATTGGAACTTTTACTTCGTTGAAGCGCTCGTCCACTTCAGATAGAACATCTGGATGATCTTTGAGATGGACATGGCACCAACCCTTTACGTCCTCTGCTTCTTTCAGCTGAGGCGAACGTTTGCGAAGATCTATGCGGATTTCCTGTAATGACGAAAAAGATGATTGCAAAAACATAAACAATGAAAAGTAAATCAATGTACACTAGGAATAACCAAAATACCAACACACGCAGCAGTTTAATTCAGCAGAAGAAGAATTAAACATAACGTAAAAGAAGTCTAGCCGCGCACCTGCACTTTCTCCAGTTGCTTCTTAACGGCTTCAGGCTCGGTACTCGACACATCGATAGAATCAATCACCACATACGTTTCTTTCACCCAAACTTCCAGGACAACCAAAATCTCTGTGAACACTTTCACCTTCTGTACCTTCTCTTTTGTGTCTGTCTGCTTGTCTTTCGTCTTGTCAACAACTACATAGTATTTGTCACTCAACTCATCCAACTCTTTTTCAATTTGGTCTGGGCTATCAAGTTGGCGAATCAAACTTTGGCCAGCCCGGTTGACAGCTCTTAATTCGGGCTTTCGTTTATCGAGTGTTTCAACAAGACCCTATACAAAAATATCAAAGACGAGTTAAAACAAATCAAAAGTTTCGTAGTTCTTTGAAGTGTTGCATAAAAATAATTTTATCTCACAAGAAATAAAGAAAATTCAAAGTGCACTTACATCTAGATCTTTCAACTGTTCTTCGCCCTTCTCAACATCTAAACCAAATGGTTCGAGATTGTCAACTTTAGCTTCAGAGCTTGTGATAAATTCTTCCAATGGTGTCTTCTCGTTGTTATAGTTATCCAAAGCTTTTTTAATGACGGACAGCTTCTTTTGCTTCTCCTCCAACTGATTGACTAATTCACTGAAAGGCAACGTGATGTTGTTAAGTTGATCGACGATGCTTGCGCATGCTTCGGGATTGTCTCTGTTAACCTCAAGCAAGTCCGAAGCATTCTTTTGCGCTGCTTCAAGTTGCGGTCGACGCTGGACGATTTCTTCTTCCAAAGCCTAAAAAGCGTAAGTGACTGGCATTAAATGCTGAAAAAACAACTAAACGCCCATTCATGTCGATTGACCACGCTACAACAAATATCAGGCAAAATGGTTATGAGGAATAGTGGTCTCACTTACCTTAATTTCATCAACTTGTCTAAGGATATCGTTCGGTTCTGAGCTTATAGGATTTTTAATAGCCGGTGATTCCAATGCCTGCGGCAGCCATTTTTTCAACTCATCGCAAGCTACATTAAATTCTTTCGCTTTGTCCAATTGTTCATCGAGTTTTTTATCGAGATCATCTAAATCCCGCGCACATTCCTCGACGTCTTGAGTGATAGCGGTAAATTTCTCTTCGATAGGCTGTGCGTGAACACCTCCTTTACGAACTAATTCTGGAATCTCCTCAGCTAATTGAGCTATTTCAGGCTTGCGACCGTCGATTTTATCTTTCAAACCCTATGGACCAGATAGAAGAGTGGACAATGAACAACACGAATCATAATTTGCCAAATCAAAGGGCAAAGAGAAGTCTGGAAGAAACATTTTTTTATAAATAGCAAAGATAAAAAAAGAGGTGCATAAAGTCAACAGAAGTTGTTAACCACGTAATTTGATCTCGATGGGCAAACCATAACTTAACGAAGTGATAGATGAACAAAGATTAGCCTGTGGCTTACGTGACAAGATCAGCCTGAAGAATCTTGGCTAATTAAATTTGAAACATCACGAAAATGTCACTGTTAAAAGCACCAAAGCATTGCTTTAAAAATGTATAGAATGCATATAAAAACCGCCATTAACTTATCAATTATCGTAGGCGACAGTCGATTACGAAAGATACAAACTCGTTTCCAGCTTTTCGCAGCCATCGAGCAGACATCGAGAGTTGATTTTTTCACAAACTCGTGCTAGAGTATGGGCACAAACTTGGGATTCGTGTGAAGTTCAACTCACCTTGACACGGTGTTTTGCTTCTTGTCCCTTTTTTTCGTTCGCACCAAATAATGGTGGCGCTTTGCATAAATTCTTCGTTGTGTCAATAAGCTCTTCTACAGGCTTCAGTTTATCTGAGCAATCTGCAAGTTGTTTCAGAATATTCTCGCAGTCTTTCTCACGATCATCAAGGTCAGCATTTAGCTTCCTCCACTTTTCGTTAGTGGCGTCCACTTCATCCTGCTGCTCCTTCACACCTCGAGTGATGTTTAGTTCTTTACATGTGACGTACACAGGCTTGTTGGAGTCGTTGTAATTATTGTACTGTCGTTCATGATCTTTTAAATCCTTCTTGAACTCCTAATGAAAACAGTTTAATACAATTTAATAATAATAATGGTTTATAGCCTGAGCACTACACAGCCAATAAACCGCTTCGAGATGATTAACCTCAACAAAATAGTTTCAACAATAGCGATATTTACAAGAGACCATGCACTTGAGTTCAGAATGAGAGATATAGGGCAGTAGAATACTCAAGACAATAAATGCGAGGTGATAAAAATCTGTGAAAAAGTCGCATGTAAATTTTTTTGAGGGTTTGTGGTTGCTACTAATTTTTTTTGAGAAGTGTAAGTAAAAAAAGGAAATATCATGATACCTTGACATCGGCTATTTGTTTGAGCACTTCATTTTTGTCAGCGGATACCGGCTCCAATTCTTTTTTACGCCGCTCTGCGCTCATTAGATAAACACTGAAAGTGACATAGTTGTCATGGTATGCATGCACTAGAGGATAGATCTGATCTATGTTGTTTTGGTGATCGTAGGATTTTTTTTTGATATCATTGAACCTCTCCTCTACATTGTCAAGTCGTTTTTTCAAAGCATCTTTTTCTGGACCTGGCTCCGTTTCATCTAATAAGTGGTGTCCATTTTCAACAATTCGTTCGAAAACTGGTTCAGTCTGGACAAGGTCTTGATGGACCAGCTGCAAAAAATTAAACATTACAAAAAATAATGCACAGGTTCAGAGTTCTTTGCAAACAGAATGCTAGCTTGCAGGACATACAGAATGCAAAATGCAGTGATGTTTTATGCACAACATTTATTTTGCAGGTGCAACAAAAAGAAGTCCCAATGTTCATTCAGCCAATTAAGTATTAACGTCAGAGGTGGATTAGGTTCCGCTTTACATGCTCAATACAATACAATGAAAATTGGGCCTTTCAAAAGTTTTTGACACTTGCTACGACACAGTGAAGAACGACATCCCACTTTCTGACACATGTGACACCACAGTCAGAAAGACGTCCGACGCTCCAAAATACAGTACAGGGTTAGAATAAAGACACTCCAAAATGAATTAAAAGTTATAATAAGTAGTGTCTCTATGGTGACATAGGCGATTGGGGTGGACCATATGTAATGGAGTATTATCGACTGCAATTATTTTTTGTTATCTGTAAGCTGTTTATATGATTGTCAAGGGAATGAATCAAAACAACGACTGACATAAAAATCCTTTAAGATTTCTCATATTTGCTTAAAACACTCTGCAAAATGTATTTTTCTCGCTTGAACATCAACAAACACGCTGATCAACTTATTTCCGATCATGGTTTAGCAGAGCAACATAACGTTCTAACGTAAACATGTTACAAACAGAATAAAGAGGAGGAGATTCCCCCCGCACTTAATGCGAAAGTGATGTTTATTCAGAAGTTAGTGCTGTATGTGGATACTTACGCCCGACATTTTTTCTGTACAAAAATAAACGTAAGCAGAGGTGTTGTGTTTGCTATATCTTTTGATATAAGAAATGTGTATTCACGTATACGTTTTCTCTCGCACATCCATGAAGTTGATCAACAGCCAAGTGATGTATCGAATTCAATAGTTCAATACTTCATGAAATAATTAGTGTCTCTTTCAAAAGTGTGAGCGAAATTTCAAGCGAAAATTAAAATAAAATGATATTCATTGGAGACTAAATTTGGCAGCTAAAGCAAAAAGAAATAATCTACAGAATTTTTAAATCATTTATCACTTTTAAAGCATCAATAAGAAATGCAATTATTTGCAATGGTTTCAAGGAAAAGCTTCCATAGTGAAAAGCTTTATAAAGCTTAGTATTTTATAGATTTAAAAAAAATCACATAATACACATTCAGGGGGTCTTCCCACAAAGTTTCCCCTTCTTTACATGACATGAAATATGAGTTTTAGTAGAAACGATATTAGACGTTAGATTGCTATATGAAGAAATACGAAAACAATAGAGATAACATAACAGAAAATCAAGTGTGAATGTGTGCGTACGTACAAAGCATGCAAATGTGGTAAGAAAATCGGTGTGAGCTTTAAGAAGCAAGAAACGCCTACCCTCTTAAATATTCTAAATTTCTGTCGATGTCGAACTTTCGGTTTTAAATAAACAACAACATTGGAGATATTTTTTCCATAGTTTGTTATAAGTATTTCAGAGAACACAAGTCCATCTCTATACTTGACCATCTCGTGAGTTGAGCACTTCTCAATACGCTAAACAACCAAAGTATAATGATCGATGATCATAATCCGATTTTGAGTCCAATTAATTCAAAACTAAGTTAGTATGCGTAAAATCTTTCGACTTGTTTATAACACTCCTTGTCTCCGCGTGCGTCGTTACTTATGATTTTTTTATTTATCTTTTATTTTTAATTCTCGCAACCTGAGTATTTTAAACCATTGTTTGAAACCACATTACGTCACCACACACTCCTTTATCGTTATAAGCCGTGTGAGAAGATAAACTCTTTAAGGAAAACAGAAAATCACAAAACTTTGAATCGGATGTTACATTTATAATGATTTCTTTAAATTACCATCAATTGCAACAAACAAAGGAAAACATGATTTTTTCTTTTGTCTCGCAAGAATGTTGGAACGCTATTACAATGACGAACGCCACACATTAAATTAACGTGATGAAATCATAATAGCGTTGTGTTTTGCATGTTTGATCAAGGAACGGTACTGATTGGTTCTGTCACAACGTGAATGACATAGCAATGCGTAGGACAATTATAAAAACAGAAACGAAAATGGTCTCAGAGGAGGAGCGTGATATTTGTAAATATAAACAAGAGTTGCAGACAAATACTTGTAAACTGCGGTTTTTTATTAAGTTAAAATTGCATAATGAAAATGTCACAAAAAACATTTTTCAACGGGGAATAATGTATTGTGTTGCGAGGTGCAAATCATTCAAGACAAACCGACCTACCTCGTGTTCTTGCTTCTGTAGCTGCAATGGTTCATAACGGATTGTTAATGGCTTTTCATCATTGAGTCTCTTCTCGAGATCATCAACAGTGTTTGTGAAATCATTGAAGTTATCCTGGAATTCTTGACATTTGGACAAAGCTTTTAATAACCTCTCTCTTCTACAAGCCACTTCCAGTTCGAAATTGTCAAATGTGTCTTCATTCTTCTCCACTTGTTCTGTGATGACATCCTTGAGAGTAGCATCCTGAGGATTGTGAGTAACCAGCCATTGGCCGTCTTCCTTAGCTGTCTGTAACGTTGGCTTTTTACGCGTCACTTCCTCTTGTGCAGCCTAAAAAAACAGCATTAGATCTTAAAAATCAACAAAGTGAGAATTCGAGGAACCAAAACATCTGTATTTATCATCGCAATCCCGTTTGAAAGACGAGACTTTGTTTCCAGACAACATAAATTGTTAATGGCTCATATCTTCAACTTCGCTACCGCTAATAAATCAGCTTGTTAGCAGACGAAACGTTTCTATATTATGTGAACAGGAGAATTTATCTCACTAAGGTACTTCAGGTTGTGACGTGTGAAGTTCTCACCACTAAATACGAAAAGTTAATACATATAGATCTTCACTTTTTCTTCCAATAAATAGTGTACTAACTAAAGTATATGGGTATGATATATCCTTTGGTCCTCTTTTCTTCTTGCCACGGCAACTGGCACAACCAGTACAACTCAATTTTTTTAAATTTGCTCCCATTCTAACAAGCTAAAAGCCATAACGTCCAACGAACAATAGTTAATAGTTTCAAAAAATTTCTAGCAAGCTAAAAGCCATAACGTGTAACGAACAATAGTTTATAGTTTCAAACAATTTCTAGCAAGCTAAAAACCATAACGTCTAATGAACGATAGTTAACACTTAGTTTCAAAACATTTCTAGCAAGCAGACGTGAGACGTTCTTGTTAAAATTTTTATCTCAGTTTAGACATTCTCTTATCATATTCATAATGATGACTTGCGAATTGTATTTTCTGCGTAAACTTTCCATTCGAAACAATAACTACATAGCCGATGGAGCAGAAATGATGACAACAGCGATTCAATAACTTAAACCACGGTGATATCAAACAATTTACTTTAATTTATTTGGTAACTAGACACTTCGAAGAAGAATAAATAAAATTTGTAGTCTCTTGGTGACAAGTTAAAAATTAAAAAAAATTCAATCAGTGTTTACTAACACCTCGGATCGCATTTTCAAACAACACAGACAATTATTGTTCAACACTTCCAATTGATTTTCCTTCAGTTTTCCTCAGAAGAGGACGGAATAGGAAGCACTAATGATCGCCAACAAATTTAACACACGGCAGCAACTTTGATGAACCTAACGATTTGATCAATTGAAGACAAACTTCTAATTATATTATTGTCCGTCAATATTTAAATGACACCTGACATGATTGTCACTTTCTATTTCATATTGTACCACCTAACTAACACATCCATTTTAAATGTTAAGCCTGAGCTAGTGAGCAATTTAAACTAATAATACAAAAGATAATAAGAGGCTCATCGAAATTTAAAAACACTTATAGCTTCTACAAACCAGCAAGAAACATAAACATAATAGCTTTTACTTGATGCTATTATTCTGTAGACACACTGTGGTCAAATATCATCACCAGCACAAAGCTCACAGACATCATAAGGCTTTAATCTACCCAGGAAACTGGTCATGGTGCCGCAGCGTATGCAACCATGAGTACCTAAGTTGCTACAGGAATATAAACAAATATAAAAAAGTACCTCAACTTCACCCAATTGTTTCTTGATCACCTCTGGTTCAGCGCCGATGGGTTCAACGATGCCGGGTGTCTTGCTAATCTTATCATGCCAATCAAGGAAATCGGTCACGTGTTCGTTGTACTTGGCAGCCTTGTTCGCATACTCGTTCAACTGATCGTACTTATCATGCAGCTGATCGCGAAGTTTCTTATGTCTATCGTTAGTGTTTTCCACTTGTTTCTTGAGGGCGCTGTGTTCTGGCGACTGATCGTCAGCTTTTTCGATAAGAGCGAGGCTTGTATCGTTATAATCTTTCACTGCAGGTAGAATGTCAGTGAACTCTCGCACCAAGTCATTCAAATTTTCCTGCTCTTTCGATATCTTGTCTTTATCAATGCCATACAGAGGCATACCACACACAACACAATGCTGAACCTTATCAAACAAATCGTCGATAGGTTTCAATTGCTGTTTGTAAGTCTGAGCCAAGGGCAAGATTTCGTTTAGCTTCGCTTCGCGTTCCTCCAGATCAGTCTTGAGTTTCTCATACCTCTCCTTGGTCGCTTGGAACGCATCACGAACATCTGGCTGATCCACCTCAGCATTATCTACAGCCACCACAGATGTATCTGCAAGTTCATCAAGTTTGGGTTTCTTCTCTTCGATATCACGTCGTAACAAATTGACTTCTTTTAGCTGTCGCGTTAAGGTAGCTTCATCACAGCCTACAGGGTCCATGTTATTTATCTTATCTTCAGCAGTCGTTAACCAACACTTGAACTGTGCATTATCATCAGTAAACTTTTGAACATTGTTGACTTCATCTGCTAGTTTCTTGAGACGATCATTGGATTTGTTTTTGAGATCATTGTAACGCTGTCGAACGTTTTCCACGTGTTCTTGCAGCTTCTGCTTGTCTTCACCAGGTTCGGAAGTTTCAATCATTTCTTCAGCAGCTTTCACAATGCGATCAAACACAGGCTCCAGCTGAGTAATATCAGAATGCAAAGCTTGATGCTCCTTTTTCTGATTTTTAACTGTATCCAATTTAGCCGAAATGGGTTTGGCTTTCTCAGACTTGTCTTCTAGACTCGATAAATTGTCCAAGAAATCATCGAAAGAATCTTGAAGTTTCTGTGAGTTTACTAAAGCTTCCTGCAGCCTCTTCAGACGAGTGTCAACCTTGGTTTGAATTTCTTCAATAGGCTTTGCAACGTTGTCAAACATGGATGTCACTTCACTACAAACAGCAAAGTCGTCTTTGCATTCCACCAGGATGTCCTCCATGATTTCTTTTCCCCGATCCAGTTTAGGTTTCTGGTTATTCAAACCGTCTTGGATTTCCTAAAGAAAAAAACTGTTATTCCACAACTGAGTATATATAGCTGAAATTTAAAGCTAATGAGTTAACGCTGCAAGGAATCTTTTTCAAAAAATAGAAGGCAAATGCGACTGAAGATTGCACTTACATCAGTGTCTTCTTTCTGTTTCTTCAGTACTTTGGGATCGGTACTTAACGGCTGTGTGAGTGCTGGTTTTTGCTTGACAATGAAGATATATTCTATCACTTCTTCGATGATCACATAGTATTCTTCAATGATTATGATGTACCCTGCAAGTTTTTCTTTCTTGTCCTTCACTTGATCTTTAGCAGCAGTATGCTTGTTCTTAAGGTCGGAGACTTTCTTTTTCACTGGTTCAGTATCTAGTCCAGGTTCTTGCATCAATTCATCGTTCATTACTTGGATTTGTTTTATGTCATCCTCTTTCTCATCCAACTGTTTCGCCAGGTTCTGAGTAGGAAAATAATTTAAATACATATAGTCAAAAAGTTCGAGATCACACATTTCAGTAGCAAAAAAATGATAGAACATAGATACGGGAATTATTTTGATTCTTTTCAATAATTCATGATTAGTTATTTGTTGGACAACCCTTCACAAGATAAACAAATATCAAACCAAATCAGTGCATTATGTACTTACATCCAGTTCATCGAGCTGCTGGTGCGCCTTGTCTTTGTCAATACCGACAGGCTCCTGGTTGACACCAGCTTCTTGACAGCATGTAATCTGTTCCTCTACAGGCACAATACGATCATCAATATCTGAGAGTTTCTTCTTCAAGCCAGCATACTTCTCACAGCGTTCATCGATCTCAACCACAAGTTTGTCATAACGGCTCTTTAACGTGGTCACCTCTTCCTTTACTTGGTCGATATCTTCTTCTGCTTTTTCAACGAGAAGGTTGTGTGAATCATCCACTTCTTCTAATACAGGCTTATGATTGATAATATCCTTGTTAAGTGCCTGGAGAAAGAAAGAGTTTGTTAAGTCTCAAAATAAAAAGAAGAAGAAGAATCAGACGACAGGTAGAAAAGTTTGAATTAGAGTTTATGTTCTACTCAACATACCTTTAACTTATCTAGTTCCTTCTCAATTTCAACAGATTGCATAACGATGTCATCAGTTACAGGTTCCAGTACTTTTTCCGTATCTGTGACCCACTCAGCGAGAGGGAGCTCTCGATCATCATAATCTTGAGCTAAGGGCACAACTGTTTCGATCAAAGCTTTTCGCTTTTTGACGTCATTCAGAGAATTTTCCCAACGTTCTTTTAGCTTTTTGATTTTATTCTCCAGATTTTCACGCTCTTTTGGTTCCGTGTCTTTCAACACCTTCTCCGCTGTTTTCTCTAATGTGTTGAATCTGGGTTCAAGTTGTACCACCTCGTCAATCAACTGCTCAGTACTGACCAGCTGCTTCTTGACAACGTATATCCTAGCTGAGACCGGTCTTGATTTTTCGAACGTTTTCTCAATCTTGGTGAGTTTATCTGAGAAATCATCTAAAGAGTCTTGCAGTTCTTGAGAACTAACTAATAAGTGTTCAAGCCTGTTTTTGCGATCGACCAACTTAGCGTAAATACGATCAACAGGTTCCCTCACTTTGTTTATCTTGTGTTTAGTGTCAGATTTTACTGAGAAATCATCAGGATTATTCCCGCAAACCTTTTCACTTAAGTCTTCAAGGTCTTTCAGTTTGGGCTGTTGCTTGAGCACTTTATCAATCAGTTCATCAACTTCTGCCACCTGTTTCTTCACAGCTTCAGGCTCGGAGCTTACTGGCTCAAGATTGTCGCATTTTTCCCTTAGATCTTCCAACCAATCCTCTGATGCTTTCACATCTTCCAAAAACTTTTCAACCGCATTTAACTCCTCAATAACATCGTTTTTACGATGGGCGAGTTTTCCTTTCTTTTCTTCCAGCCGACTTGTGACGTCAGCTAAGTGCGACGTTACAGGTGTCGAATCAGCGTGACATGCATCCAACTGTTCAGTAAGGGCCTCTCCACACTTGGCGGCTTCGCTTAGCTTTCTCTCGCAATTTTCCGTATCTCGTAAAGCATCGTTGATATCGTTTATAGACTTTTTGCCCTCGTCAGAATTCAACCCAAAAGGTCGAACTTTATTCAGGAACTCCTCCAGCTTCGTTATTTCTCCATCGACAGGTGTTATTGCTTCATTGTACTTTACAAAATTGCAATGCAGCTTGTTAACGAGATCGTCTTTCTGTTTTATGTCAAGTTGCAAAGCATCCCACCTACTGTTAAGATCTTTAACTTCCTGTTCAAGGATGGGCTCATCACATACTTCATTAAGCTCTTTCGCTACAGACTTCTCTTTCTCAAAACTAGCATTAAGCTCTTTCAACAACGGCTTAGCTGAGTCGATCTTATCTTTAGCATCTTTCAAGAAAGTTAATTGTCGATCACATTCTTGTAATGTATCTGGAGCTTTTTTCAACTCTCCACACATTTCCTCTAGGTCTTTCAGCACTGGCTTGAAAGTGTCCTGCTTACTATCTTCGTCCTTAGCAACTGGGATGAGTTGATCGAAGTCAATACGCTTGGCTTTCACCTGCTCCTCCAAATCATCTCGCCTTTTCATCAATCCTTTAACCTTCTGTTCAACGTTATCCCGTTCAGATTTTTCCAAAGGCGTATCCTTCACGCTCTTTGCCGCATTGGCAAGCTGAATGAAAGAAGGTTTCAGTTGAGAAACGTCCGTTTCATACGCCGTGAAATTTTCGTTTTGTTTACGAAGTACGTCGTAGCGTACCGACAATGGCTCAAGTTTCGACATTTTGACTTCGAATTCTGTTAACTGATCCAAACAAGTATTAAAGGTGTCTTCGAAAGCTTGTGTTTGAAGTTGAGCAGCACGAAGTTCGTTTTGCTTTTCATTAATCTTGTCAGCAACTTCGTTAAATGGGTTAACAACACTTGCAAGTTTATTTTTAATTTCGTTAATAGCGACACGATCATCAGCATTTTTCTCCATCAACCAGTTCGCCGAGTCTTGTAACGCTTGCAAACGTGGACGGTTGCGTGAGACATCATCTTCCAATGTCTAAATTAGTAGGACAGAAAAATTTAAAAATAGAAGGACGAGAAGAAAGAAAGATTAATAAAACTGCAACAATGGCTGAATCATAGAAGCAGGAGTAAACAAGGAGTTTAAGGAAAAATCCTACCTTCACTTTATTGAGCTGCTCTTGAATATCCTCTGGCTTACGTTTGGGAGCTCCTACTGAAACCAAAGATTGAGTTGTTCCCATGTTCCATTGCGCCATGTCATCTACAGCTGTTATGAATTGAGCCAACACTTTGTTAGTTTTCTCCACATCATTCTTCCTAGCCTGGACAGTTTCTTGAATAGCCTTCAAGCGCTTTTGCAGATCCTTCGTAGATTCCTTCACTGGAACATTGTTACCGTCATATTTTTCGATGACACCTTCAAGATCTTTTGAGTCTGTTGCCGTTTCATCTACATTTTCTTTAGCTTGTTCCAGAACCTTTAGTATTTGATCGACGCGGTCAAGTTCCTTCTTTCCTTGCTCATCGTCAACACCATATGTGGGTTGCCATTTCAAAGAATTCTCAACATCATCTAGTAACTTGTCTGCACAGCTGAAGTCGTCGTAATATTTCACGATCACTGTGTGCAGTTCCTCAACCTTTTCCTTGTAACCAACTGTTTGAGCTTCAAGTTTATTCCAACGTTTGTTGAGACGGTCAGTATCTTCTTCGACGTCACTCATACTAGCAATGTCATCGGGCTGTTCATTAACAAGGTTTTTCAATTTTTCAAGAGTTTCATTCAATAGGTCATGCTTGGGAATGTGTTCCTCAACGTTCACCACAAACTCTTTCACGGTCTTCTTGTAAGCGTAATGCTCTTCTCGTGTACTCGGAACCTGTTCCAACTGTTTTATCTTTGCTTCAGGAACAACAATCCATTCAGTGAACAATACCCTTTCTTGATGGTGAGTACGTGCCACAGGTTCTACTTTATCGATCAAATCATCACGTTTCTGAACTGTTTCAAAAACTTCATTCCATTGCTTTTTAATGTCGTTCATCTTATGGTCAACGGCATCTTTCTCATCTCCAGGCTCCAACGTAGAAACCACTTTTTCGGCTGCCGTGACCAAATGATCAAAGAGTGGTTTTAAAGAAGAGACTTCTTTCATCAAAGTCTTCTGTTCCTGTTGCTGCTTTATAACTTCATCCCAAACTGGTGAAACAGGCTTCTGTCTCTGAATTTGGAATTGCAACGAGCTCAATTTATCTTGAATATCTTTGAAAGATTTGTCGAATTCTTGTCCACGAATGACAGCATTTTGTAGCTTAGCTTTACGTTCATTTAATTTCGCTTCAAGTGTGTCTAATGGGGTGTAAACATTTGATAATGTTGTTCGAACATCAGGTCTCATGTTACGGTCGTCAGGACAGTTATCTGTCAACCATTTACCATTTTCTTCCGCTGAAACAACTGATGTTCGTTGACGAGCCAAATTTTCAAGTAAATACTAGAAGAAAAGCCGAAGAAAAAAGTCCTATATAACTGCACACACGTTTTGCTTTTCTTTTAATTCTTTATGCCTCTCCTTCCTCAAAATCTAGATTATTTTTGACTGTGTAAAATGTCAGATTAGAGCCTGTTTCTCGAATTATTATTTACAATACTAAGTAAAAAACTGCAAAGAATTCAACTTACGTCTATCTTTTGAACCTGTAGTTTGGCTTCCTCGGGATCTTTGCTAACAGGCGCAAATTCTGCAACCTGCTGGTTCGCAGTGACACACCATTCGTCAATTTCGTCAGTAATCGCCGAGAACTGGCCTGACACACGACAAGTCTTTTCTAACGCGATTTTGCGATCTTGCAAAGCATTGCGTATCTTCTTGAATCTTTCGCTTGCGTTGTCAGTTTGGAACTTTATATCGGAAGGATCTCCCTTATCTTCATCCAACAAACTAACAATTTCCGCGCTTGTTTTACCAACAGATTTTACTTGTGGCTCGTGGGTGTCGAGTTTTCGGACGAGGTCATCAATTCGCTGCAACTCTTCATCAGCCTTCTTCGCATCAGTACCAAATGTTGGACGTTTATCAAGCGCATCTTCAAATTGACACAAGGCATCTTTCAGCGGTTCCGATGTCTCATGGAAGGCGGTCAATAAGTTTTTATATTGATCTACACGTGCTTTTTTAGTGTCTTTTTGAACTTTCAGTTTCTCCCAGCGTTCAGTGATCCTGTCCACACTGTCTTTCGTTTCAGGCACATGACAAGTAACCTTTTCATTATCAGCCACTGTGAAAAGATCTTTCGATGTTTCTATTGTCTTTTTGTACACAGGTTCCTCCTGGGCAATAGAATCAATAAAATCATCGATAGTTTTGTCTATTTTGTTCGCTTCTTTTATTGTCAGAGGCGCAACTTTTAGATCTTGTAGCTTCTTTTCTTGAGCATCCAACCAATCACAGATGTCATCAGACACAGTGTACAATTCTTCTGACTCAGGAGCAACTTTTTCAATCACCGTGCGTCTGTCTGTAGAGGTCTTCTTGACTTGTTCGAAATGATCTATCACATCTTGGAGCTGTTTTTGTAAAGCATCTCTTTCTGGTGACTTTTCCGATTCCTTCACCAACTCGCCACCGATTTTCATCAGCTTCTCGTACATTGGCTGCAACACTTCGATATCCTTGTCAATGGTGCATTGTTCATCACGTTGTAACTTGAGAGTTTTCCAATCAACACTTAATGGTTTCTGTTTACTTGGCTTCTTCTGCAATTTATCCAGTTCAGATTTGAAGTCGTCGAAGGCTAATTTGAAGTCTTGATTGGCAACAAGTACATTATGTAATCGTGCCTTTCGATCAGACAAGACAGACAATAATTCTTCCAAAGGTTTCCTCACTTTATCCAGTTTATTTTGAACATCAGCGCAAAACTGTGGCTTATCTTTGTTTTCATCGCACAGCCAATCTCCAACTTCTTCAGTGTCTGCTAACTTGAGGCGTTGTTTGTTGATTTCTTCTTGAAGAACATCGATCTGTTCAAGCTGTTTCTTCACGCCTTCTGGTGAAGCACTGGCAGGACCCAAGTTTGTGACAGTAGTCGTGGTCACATTTACCCAGTTATCCAAGTCTTCAATTGCATTTACAAATTGAGACAATTGTTTCAGCTGTGCTTCAGAGTTCTTGCATTTGTCGTGAAGTTTGTCCTTCGTTAGAGAGAATTTCTTAGCGAGTTCAGCCTTCTGCTGCTTCACATCGCTTGGGTCACCACCACGCTGCTCGATGAAATCGACAATATCATCGCACTTTTTATTCACATCCTTCAAGTCAGACTCCTTATCCTGCATCACTTCTAGGTCTGCATTTCTTTCATTGTTGAAGAATTCAAGTGCATCCAAATCGAAGTTGACAGGAGGTGTCATATCGTTTGCAACTGTCATGGCTTCTATACACTCATCCACTGGTTCCCGCGTATTTGACAAATCATTCAAGGCTTTGTTTAGTTTTGCGATATCACTATTGACACCGTCAATGCCAGAACACAGTTTCTCCCATCTGTCGTTGGTGTGTTCAACTTCATCTTTTATGTATGGCATATCCGTGCTGATATCTACATCAGAGCAACGTTTCAAAAGATTGTTTGCACTGGTATTAAAGTTATGATGCACTGGCTGGTTTTTTACAACATCATCTTGAAATTCTTTGATTTTCTTTGGTATGTTCGTCTCGTTAATCTTGGTGGCATCACGTTTTAATGAGACCAATTTCTTCTCGGCATCTTCAAGCCAGGGAATGAATTTCAGTAAAGTGTAGTGATAATTTCCCTCCATTGGTAAGACTTCCACAAGTTGATTGTTGTACTTAGTGACCACCTTGTAGACATCATCCCAATGTTGCTTCACCTCGGGAAGGAGCTTCTCAACCACTTCATCATCTTCGTCTACCTTATCGTCTTTGGTGACAGCATTAGCTTCATCGATCACGGAATCATAGAGAAGTTTCAAAGACATTACATCATGGTAAACAACCTAAAATTCAAGTACATTTAGAGATAATATGAAAACATTAAAGTTTTTAGAATAAAAATTGTTTAGCAAGTAAGAACCAACAAAACCCAAAAAGGGGCCAATACCTTGAAGGTTTCCTGCTGACCTCGAGCAATAGTGAATTTGGCTGAAACTGGTGTAAGTTGAGAGATCTTATCATCTAACAAATTCAACTTTTTGGACAAGTCATCAACTTTTTCCTTCAGAGCTTGACGATGATGTAAATCGCTAGCCAGCTTCGACTTGTAGTTGTTCAGTTGATCGATCAGTTCATCTATAGGTTTCTTTACTTCATTTAAGCGTGATTGAACCTCATGAACAACCAAAGGATCGCGTTGACTCTTTTCAATCAACCAATCACCTGTGTGATAATCTTTTTGCAAAGAAGATTTTTTGCTGACTAAGTCGTTCAAAGCCATATCAACTTCATCAATGATTTTATTCACCTGCTTTTCGTCTTTTGCGATAGGCTTTGAAAATCGTGGTTGCCAAGTTTTACTTACATCACTGACATCTTTGTGCATGTTAGTCAGATTGCCATCAAAATTTTGCGCTTTCTCTGTGATCTCTTCCAGCTCAGCAATCCTTTCTGATAATTTTGACCTGACCATGCAGAACTTTTCGTTGACAGCTGTCTGCTTCTTCTCGACAGGCTCCTTCACGCCCTGATACTCATCCAGGAAGCTTTTCATTTGTTCAGCAGCAACATTAAGTGCTTTCAAATCATTCTCTTTCAAATCGACCTTTGTTATCAGATCCTACAGAAAGGAAAATGGGAACATCGAATTAAAGGAAGCTGAAATTGGCCACAGATTTAGCAATTACCATACCTTAAGTTTATGCTACAAATATGAAACTCAAGGGTGGTGCGAACAGTTAAATCAGCAGAAGAAACCTTCACTCATATTCGCACAATTTACCTTAATTCGTGCATGTTCTTGCTTGCATTTATCAGGATTACAACTGACAGGCTTTTGCTGATCTAACGTGTTTTCTACTTCTTTGAACAATTCTTCGAGAATTCTCTCCTTGCTGGTCATCTTTTGCATTTCAGTCTCAACGTTATCCAACTGTACTGTTAACTGTTTCAGATTGTCAGTCAATTTGTTCCAGCGATTGTTGAAATAATCGACTTCACTCTGCACTTGTTCCACTTCTGAAACTGGTTCATCCACAGGTTCCATTCTACAAGTGCCAAGATGATTGTCAGCAGCACCATTTACCTTTTCATAATTTGGAGCATGCAATGAAGTTTCACGAGATAAATCCTGCAAAAAACAAAACAAAGTTCTGACTTACAACGACTGAACCATTTTGATACATTATGGTCACTTCTAAGCAGCGGGTGACGAAAAATTATCCAAGAAACAGTTTTAGACTTACCTCCAAGTTTCTCTTTCTTTGCATCAAATCATCAGGATCTCCACTAATCACAGGCATAGATTTCAACTGCTTTTCTGCCTCATCAAGCCAAGGTAATACATGATCAAGTTCGGTGGAATAAACGTGTGCTTGAGGCATGAGACGCTGAATCTGTTTATGTCGTTTCTTTACAATATCACTGACGTAATGCCATCGTCGTTCCAACTCCGCGATATCTTTAGCAAGTTTTTCTGTGTCCTTGCCAGATTTCTTATCCTTGATCATGTCACGTGATGTCTTGATGACGTAAACAACGGTGGACTCATGTTGTACAAGATCTTGGTAAATAGGCTATAAGAGAAAAATAACATAGAGTTTAATAGTTTAATAAATAAAATAAATAAATAAAGAAGGAAACTGTTATCTAACAAGATTTTTCACATACTGTGTTCTCACCAGCCCCACACTTCCCCGCCCCTCATACAACATTTCTAACAATACTCTGAAGTGGTGCTGCAATTGGTGTTTTGCATAGGTCATTGCAGTGCCCTTTTAACGCAACTACTATTACGTACTTGATTTTCATCCTGTTGTTTCTTAAGAATGTTGTAATTTGCTGACACAGGTGTTCGTTTAACGATCTGTCCTTCGATATTGGGAAGCCAGTTATCGACGTCTTGTAAGTGTTGATTCAACTCCTTGTTGTTTTGTTGCAGAGCTAGCATTTTCTCTTGGTTAGAGTTAAGGAAATGTAAATGTTGGTTCATTTTCTTCTTGATAGCAACCACAAAAGTGACTTTAGATTGAACCTCTTTCAACACAACTGGGTGCTTGTCGCATTTTACTTTGATAACGGTGAGTATTTGTTCCAAAACAATGATGATTTCAATAACTTCTTCAATAACCACAATTAGTTCCGCAGTTTTTTGCAAAGCTTCGTCAACAGATTCTGGATCTTTGCCTGTATTCTTTATCTCAGTTACTGCATCATCCACTAGCTTATCCTTGGACTCGACTGCATTTATTAACTCCGCCGCTTTTTCACTATCTACAAGTTCTTGAGCAAGAAGAACATCAAGTTCTTTTAACTTCGTACGAATGGACTCGTACTTTTCTGTTTCATCTTTGGAAATCTTTTTGACAGGTGCTAGCTGCGTGGTGGAAATAATTTGCTCTAAATCGTCCATTGCCTGGCCGACATGCTTCAACGATGGTTCGTTTCCATCAAAATGTTCTACGAGAGACTATAAAAAAGCAAAATATATGTAGAGCTAATTAATTCTAAATAGGAATGACTTGCTTTGAAATCGAAAGAGTAAAGAAATTTTCAGATACCTTGATTTTCCTTGCCTGCCCAATTCCATTTTCTGGATGCACACCAATCGGTACCAACGCCTCAAGAACCGGTTCTGCTTGTTTTATCGCCTCTGCCAATACCTTGCTGTGGGTTTTGTGATTAATAACTATTGGCAAAACTCTTTTGATTTTATTTAGTCTTGTGTTCGCAATATGTTTCACCTTGTGGAAGCGATCAGAAAGATCGTTAACTGTTCGTTTGACTTGGTCTTTATCAGCTGTTGTGTTGATAAGTAATTGACCAGAATGCACCAAAGATTGATACATTGGTTCGTGCTGAGTTATATCTTCACAAAGGGGCTAAAAAAATTATATCAAAGTATAAGTCCAAGCCAAAGAATTGAAAAAATAGAAACAAATTTACGACCTATTAAATTCAGAACACAACAAGTAAGAAGAAATTTACTTCGTGTCGCATAGCCTGGTCTTTCACTTCCTCTGGATAGATTGAAACAGGAGCTAGTTGGTCAAGTGTTTGTTCGACAGGTCTCAACCAGTCATCGAATGCCCTTGCAGATTCTTCAAAAGTCAATGCATCAGATAAAATGGTATTGATATGGCTCCTCCTGGCGTTAATATCGTCAATCAACTGATCTACCAGATTGGTAACTTCAGCTAAGTTCTGCTCAACTTCACCAGCAGTTGGCTTTCGTTTACCGCTTTTATCTGTGACATTCAAGTTCTGAATCAACCACTGACCATTTTCGTCAATCACAAATAACGTTGGTCTCTTCTTTTCAATTTCGCTTTTGATGGCCTAGACAAATGTTTGAAGAATAAGACAGTATTGAATCAGAGGACGACAATTAGATCTTTCATTAGTATCAACCAGAATTTTTCATTTTAAACGGTAAAATGAAGAAAACAAAAACAAAAAAACAAAGGGCCATTTGGGCATTTTTGAAAGACGCGAGTTTCTTTACAAAATTTTACAGCCCAAAATGGCGCTGTTATAACACTTTCTTTTCAGCTAATAACTGATCAAGTGAATGATGAACATACATCAAGTGTTTTTAGGTCTTCCTTTAAGTCTACTGGGTCTTTTGACTTCGGTTCGACTTTTCTGATCTTTTCCTCAGTGACAGGACCCCATGATTTAATTGATTCAACATCAGCAAAAAACTTTTCCGCCTTCTGATGCAGTCGATCCAAGTTATCAAGACTCTGTAAACAGTTATGACATAACTCATCATATTTTTCGATAGCCTTTACAGCTTCTTCCTCCACAGTGTCTTTATCAACATCATCAACAGGGCATTTTTGAATGTCAGTTAAAGATTGTTTAAGTTTTCGCACGGTTGGTTTGCTTTCATCTAATTTTCGTTTTAACACCTAAAAAATGATGGATGTAAAAAAGGAGTAGACGATCAAAATAGCAATTTATTTCAAATTTTCGCATTAAATATTTCTTATGCAGATTTTGGGTCAAATTGTTTGGTGTAAAATTAAATTTTTTGCAGTTGCCTCCCGTCCCAAATACGTGGAAATTTTGCCACTGGTGCCTCTGTTTAAACAGAAGCCCTTTTGGATTTCAATTTTACTTTGCTCAGCGATAATCCTAAGATGTTGTAGTCTTCGTACTGGACCTTCTTTTTGAATGATGAACATACTTGCTTCTTTGTAACTAGCAACGCAGACTGTAATTTCTTTTGTAACAAACAAAATGACTTGCGTCCACATAAATTAGTGGCAGCAGCGGCATAAGTTGGTGCCACAGAAATGAAAAGGATGCTAAGAGAGGTTTGACCGGAAAGGACGGCAAAGTTGGCAAGAAAATGTACGTAAGAACTAAAACAAGCAACCTCAAAAACTCCGTATGGCGAGTTCATGAATGTTTTCTTACACATGACTGTGCAGGTGGAAAATATTCATACAACATACCACAATATTGAAATACTTTACCTTAAAACGATCGACTTCACTTTCAATTCGTTTCAAATCAACACCTGTTCTTGGCTTCAATTTCATTTCGTCTTCCACTTCATCCGTTATGTTTATCACTGGCACAATGTGCTCCTCATGTTTTTCAGATAATGGCATCATTTCGTTGATACTCCTTTTCCTGTTATCAGACCAAGCTAAAACTTTCTTAAAACGCGATGTAACTTCGTTGACCTCTTGTAAAACTTGAGCACGTTCGGGTTCACTTTCTAAGAGCTTCGACAATACTGGCACCAGCTGATCCAGTTGGTTGATTACAGCTTTATTTTTAAGTAAGTCTTCATGTATACCCTGAAATAACAAGAATGACATTTACAAAAGTAAAAGATACCAGCGCAGAAACAGCCTACAAATGCGAATGCAAAAATAACTTACCGACTGATAATTCTTATAGTTTTTCAGTGGTTCGTACTTGGCAGGAATTAATCTTGAACTGCCTGCTTCGCGTTCAACGAAATTAAGCCAATTAATAAAATCGTCATAATCTCCTGTTTCTGCAGGCAAATCAGATATCAAAGTTGGCCAAAGCACCTTCAAACCACTGTCATGTCTTCCAAGTTTGATAAACAACTCTTGCAGAGGTAGGGAAGCTCTTTTAAAGTCTCGACGTTTTTCATTATAAGGCACAGCCTTAGCAACCTCATTCGCCCTTTTCGGATGAACACCATAACTTACTGGTCTTGACACACGTTCTTCATCGATATCTTCAGGAACGGAAGGTTTGCGGAAAAGCTTCTGGCTGACAAGTTTTTTGTCATCTTCTGTCATTGTTGGGGAATACCCCCAGCTAGGAGCAGCTTCCACGTCATGTACTGCGGTTGGCAGAATTTCCTCGTCGAAAGGTTGTTGGCTAACACGTTTTTTGCCATTTTCTGTCACAATTGGGGAATACCCCCAGCCAGGAGCAGCTTCCACGTCATGTACTGCGGTTGGCAGAATTTCCTCGTCGAAAGGTTGCTGGCTAACAGGTTTTTTGTCATCTTCTGTCACTATTGGGGAATACCCCCAGCCAGGAGCAGCTTCCACGTCATGTACTGCGGTTGGC